>JAAGOE010000358.1:0-21981 GCA_013350335.1 Chimonanthus salicifolius
TGTGAAAAATACAAACTGTACGAGGAAACTAAATCAATAATGTTTTTATGAATTAGGGAAATGGCTCCAAAGAAAAGGATCCCTCAGAACCAGAAAGGGAAGGAAAAGGTGTTGCAAATCACGCAACATGAGAAAGTGTTATCACAACACGAAAAATCTATGCATGAGAAGGAGCCGTCTATACATGAGAAAGAGGTAACCCAACCTGATGAAGAGCGATCTGTTCATGAAAAGTCTCACAATGGGAAGAATCACAGCACTCTTGGAGGGAAGAGAAAGGGAGTGATAATGCATCACAGAAGGAGGGAGAAGGGAACAGTGGTGTACATATACCACATGTGCCACCTGAGCTTCAGGGCTTAGTCCAAGCAGTGGTAACCTCAGTACTCCAGCAACATATGAATGGGAGTTGAAAGTTCCAGGGATGCCAGTGACCGTAGTATGGCACGAGAATTTCAACAACAGCGTCCTCCCTACTTCAAAGGGAAAGAAGAGGCTGTCGGAGCCGAGCATTGGCTGAAGAAGATCACTCAGATCTTAAAATTACTTAAGATCTCGAGTCATGCTGACAGGATTCTACTGGCTACTTCACAATTGATAGAAGATGCCGGTAAATGGTGGGAGGTGGTGGAGAAGCAGAGGGAACTCATACCAGCTAGGGAGAGGACGACCATGACATGGAATGAGTTTTCAGCAACCTTTCTGGAACATTACTTTCCGGAGGAGGAGAAGGAGCGACAGACGGAACTTTTTCTGTCCTTGGTACAGGGCTCTATGACGGTGGCAGAGTATCACCGTGAATTTCTCAGTTTATCCATTTATGCATTCTATATGGTGGACACAGAACTTCGCAAGGCAAGAAAGTTTAAGAGGGGTCTACGGCCAAACATCAGGGCCAAGGTGACCATATTTAAGTGCACCACATTGGCTGAGGTGGTCAGTAAGGCCACAATAGCAGAAAAGGAGTTGAATGCAATAGTACGGTTTGACAATCGTCGAGCTCCAAGTGGGAGGGGTGGGTTTCAGCCCAACAAGAGGCTCCGTCCGAACTTCAGTAGACCCTCACCATCTACTGGGTCCGCGGGGAGCTTTCGTCCCAACCAGCCCTCCCCATCTGCATCAGTCACCCAGTCATTCAAAGGGGTGAACAACTGTTTCCACTGTAATCAGCCGGGTCACTTCAAGAGAGACTGTCCAAAGCTCAATAGGCTCTCATATTCCAGAGGATCTTTCCGTCCACCAGCTAGGCCAGCTAACTCCCGAGGAGGCAGGACATATAATCAGGCGGGACGGGCGCCTACTCCTACCGGATCTGGACGACTATTTGCTCTGGAACCTCCTGAGGATGTGGATCATTCTGTGATTCAAGGTATGGCCGTTGTCAATAGTTCTTATGCTTATGCATTGTTTGATTCTGGAGCATCGCACTCATTTATATCTACATCCTTTATAACTGCTACTGGAACACTAGTACAAAAGCTGTCCACCACACTCACAGTAGTATCCCCTGTCGGAGACACGTCTTTGGGACTCATATGCACGGCCATAAATACAGAACTCGCTGGACTCAGATTTGAGTTCAATTATTTGGTACTCGACATGACTGAGTACGATATTATATTTGGCATGGATTGGTTGGCTGGTTATGAAGCCAATATTGATTGTTATCGCCGAAGAGTGACATTTTGGTCACCCGAGGGAAAGCAGTATATAGTTCGTGCCGACAAGCAAAGCAGACTGCAGGAAGGGTTGCATCATTTGGTGTTGAACAATATTGTCATCAACAAAGCACCAGTCACTGAACTTCCAGCAATTGTGAAAGAATTTGTTGATGTTTTTCCAAAAGAACTTCCTGGTATACCGCCTATGAGGGAGCTCAATTTTGAGATCAAGCTATATCCTGGTACCTCACCAGTGTCTCTACCCCATTATCGGATGGCACCAGCAGAAATGTCCGAGTTGAAGAAGCAACTTGATGAATTACTCAGACTGGGTTGCATTCGGAACAGCACATCGTCATGGGGAGCTCCAGTGTTGTTCGTGAAAAAGAAGGATGGTTCACTTAGAATGTGTGTGGACTACCGGAAGTTAAATCAGCTAACTGTCCGGAACAAGTATCCTCTACCCAGGATCGATGATTTATTCGATCAGTTGAGGGGATCCAGTCATTTTTCCAAGATTGACCTGATGTCCGGTTATCATCAAATCCGGTCAGGGAGGAAGATATCGAGAAAACAGCTTTCAGAACACGGTATGGACTATTTGAATTTGTAGTCATGCCATTTGGGCTTACCAACGCACCGGCTGTGTTCATGGACTTAATGAACAGAATATTCCGTCCATATCTGGATCGGTTTGTTATAGTGTTCATTGACGATATCCTGATCTATTCCAAGAGTCAGGAGGATCATGCTGAGCATCTTCGAATAGTATTGAACACCTTGAGACAGAACCAGCTGTATGCCAAAGCAAGCAAATGCGAATTTTGGGTACCTGAGGTCAAATTCTTAGGGCATGTTATAACAGCAAATGGTATAGCCGTTGATCCGGCTAAGGTGGCAGCAGTAAGTGAGTGGAAATCACCAAAGAATGTCATCGAAATCCGTAGTTTTCTGGGTTTGGCTGGATATTATAGGAAGTTTATCATGGACTTCTCCAAAATTGCATCCCCATTGACTCGACTCACACAGAAAGGAGTCAAATATGAATGGTCAGAGTTGTGCAATCAGAGATTTGAGGAGCTGAAAGAGAGACTTACAACTGCTCCTATTCTAGTTTTGCCGGAAAGAGGCAAAGGTTATGAAGTACAATGTGATGCGTCAGGAGAGGGACTGGGATGTTCACTCATGCAACGTGATCGGGTGGTGGCATATGGTTCAAGACAACTAAAGATACATGAACGCCTCTACCCCACACATGATCTGGAATTAGCTGCGGTGGTCTTCGCTCTCAAAAGCTGGAGACACTATCTATATGGTGAGAAGTTTGAAGTATTTTCAGATCACAAGAGCTTGAAATATTTATTTGATCAGAAAGAGCTCAACCTGAGGCAGCGCAGATGGATGGAATATCTGGCGGACTATGAATTTGCGCTCCGATATCATCCGGGAAAGGCCAACAAAGTGGCGGATGCTCTCAGCCGCATGTCTCATGCATCAGTGGCATGTTTGATCAGGACTGAATGGGAGATGTTGAATTCCATTCGTGAGTTTAATCTATACATCACAAACCATGGGAGTATGTACAATTTGATCATACGATCCAACATGGTTACAAAGATTGAACAGGAGCAACGAACAGATCCGGAAATGGCAGAGACATGGGCCAAGATGTCTAATGGCGAGGTTGTACCGGATTGGGAATTACGACCAGGACAGGGTCTTATGTTTCGGGGTAGAATTTATGTGCCAAGAAGCTGCAGAAAAGAATTATTGATAGAGGCACATCAGAGCAAGCTGTCCATTCATCCGGGTAGCACAAAAATGTATCATGACTTAAAAAGACATTATTGGTGGCATGGACTCAAGAAGGATGTTGCAGACTACGTGGCTCATTGTTTAACTTGTCAGCAGGTTAAGACGGAACATCAGAAGCCACCAGGGTTACTCAAACCCTTAGCAGTGCCGGAATGGAAATGGGAGCACATTTCCATGGACTTTGTGACGGGGTTGCCGAGGTCCTCGAAGGGCAATGACGCTATATGGGTTGTGGTAGACCGATTGACCAAGTCCGCGCATTTTATTCCTATCAAGATGACGGATTTATCAGAGACATTGGGTCGGAGATATATCAAAGACATCATCAGACTACATGGTATCCCACAGACTATAGTGTCTGATAGAGATGGCCGATTTACCGGCAGGGTATGGCAGAGCATGCAGTCGGCCATGGGAACCGATTTACTTATTAGCACAGCATTCCATCCACAGACCGATGGACAATCGGAAAGAACAATACAAACGTTGGAGGACATGTTGAGGGCGTGCATGCTAGACTTCAAAGGTGGATGGGAGGATCATTTGCCATTGGTGGAGTTTTCTTATAACAATAGCTACCAAGCAAGCCTCCAGATGGCACCATTCGAAGCTTTGTATGGTAGACCATGTAGGTCACCAGTGTGCTGGACCGAGGTCGGCGAACCTGCACTGATAGGACCTGAGTTGGTTGCAGAAACTACTGCACAGATCCAGTTGATACGTCAACATTTGTTGACCGCACAGAGTCGGCAAAAGAGTTATGCTGATAAAAGGAGGAGGTTTCTCGAATTTGAAGTAGGAGACATGGTATTCTTGAAGGTCTCGCCACGAAAAGGGCACATGAGATTTGGGAAGAAAGGAAAATTGTCGCCAAGATATGTGGGACCATTTTCAATTATCAGAAGGATGGGAGATGTAGCCTATCAGTTGGCACTTCCTTCGCAATTGGCGTCTCTACATGATGTATTCCATGTGTCGATGCTGAGGAAGTACAATCCTGATCCGTCTCATGTTTTGAATGTACAAGATATAGATGTGCAAAGTGACGTCACTTATGTCGAGAAGCCGGTCGGAATATTGGAGAGTGAGCAAAGGGTGTTGCGTAATCGAGCGATTCAGTTCGTCAAGGTGGTATGGGATCGACATGGTGTTGAGGAAGCCACTTGGGAATTGGAATCGGAGATGAGAACATCTCACCCTGAATTGTTTGTATGATTTACTTTGAAATCCTACTTCGTTCGATTTTCGGGACGAAAATTATAAAAAGAGTATTGTATTGTAACACCCTGGAATTTCAAAGTTATCATTTTATATGAAAATATTCATATTTACGGAATTGCCATTGTGATAAAATTGATTTGAATTTAAATGGGTCAATGGCTCAATCAAGACCCAATGGTTAGTAGTTTTAATTACAAAACAAATAAATGGATAAGGTGGACTCAAATGGGTCAAGAGTTGTAATTGGGTCAAATGGGTCAAAATGGCTAATTTGGACCCAATGGGTCGGGTTTGACTTTGTTGACCACTAAGTGAGTCCAAGAGTGATTAAATTAGGGCTGGTTGGAGTTTGAAATAAAATCATATAGTTAAGTTAAATAGTGAGCTGATTTGGAAATAAATTATAAGTGAGTGAATTGATTTGAATTAAGTTTTGAGTAAGTGAGTTGTTTTAAATTATAAATGAGTTTGATGGAATATTTATTCTAAGTGAGTGAGGTGTAGATAAAAGGTTTTTGGTTGTTTTGAAATTTAAACATGTTCCAACGTTGGTTGCATGGAAATTATGGCCTATGCATGAAACTCCAAAGATGGAGACAATTGGAGTTGCCGTTTCATGGAGTTACAAAAGGGGTCCTTGACTTTTCAAATTCAAAAAGGTTAGACTACACGTTGGAAAGGGCATGAGGGTTTATTCCATGCTTAGGTATTCAAAGAGACAACCAATGGAGGGAGGGTGAAGCACATGGGAGTTTCATTTACATGTGAAACTCTCACATGCAAAATTAATGCAAGATGGATAGTGTGAGGAATGCACACAGCAAAACCGTTGGGAACCCTTGGTGTTTCATTTCATAGATGAAACCCCAAGGAACTTAAAGGATTCTAATTATGGAGAGATGAGTTACACAAGGGCTGAATTAACCTTGGGCTGATTTTGGTTAAACAAAGGATTTTCATTGTACACTCTCTATCTCTCTATCTTCCTTGGACTGTTATCATCTCTCTAAGATCAAGAACAGCAGCTGGTTATTGATATGAAAATCAGTCCTTGATTGATTTATTTCACCAAGACAAAAGTATACTTTGAGCAAAAGAGTTGGCATCAAGGTGTTCCATCCAAAGTCAAAAATCCTATCTCTTTCTCTCTTGGCCGTTCTCTATCTTCCCAAACACTAAGAGCAGTAGCTGGTTGTTAATCAGTCCTTGGATTGATCCCTTTTCATCAAGACAAGTTCAGCAAAAGGGAAGGAACAAGCGGGAGTGAAGATCAAGTGGAGGAGTCGCGGAAACGGTAGGCTTTCGATAAACTATCTTTAATTAAGAATTATGATCCGGCCATTGGATGGCCGAATCTAACAAAGGTTAGATATTTGATGGAAGTTTATGAATGAGATAAAAAAAATATATGGACCATAGGGTTCGGCCTTTTGGATGGCCGAACCCCATGAGAAAATTGGTGGATTCTATGGTATTTGAAAGTCAAAATCCATATTTTGGAGTGGGGCTTTTAAAAGATTTTTATATGGAATTAAGCTTACTGTTTTGGAGTAGATATGGCATGACTGAACCATATTTATCTTATGTTAACTTGCTGATTAATTTCATAGATAAATATGGGTGGATTTTCATTAAGAGAACCATAGGGTTCGGCCATGTGTATGGCTGAACCCCATGGACTGTTTTGAGGATGGATTTGGGTTTTGATTTAAGATGTAAATACATGTTTTAGAATGGTTAAAAACATGGATCTGAATGACCTAGGGACTGAAGTTTGTATGGTCTAAAATCAGTGGATTAAAAGATGGAAATGGACCATTGGGTTCGGCCACTTAGCATGGCCGAACCCCATGGAAACAAATGGTTGTTTTTGATAGTTTTGGAAATTAAAATCATATGATTTGGGACTGATATTAGATGTTATTGTTGGATTTGGAATGCATGTTTTAAGGAGGTTAAAACATGGATTTGGATGTTGGTTTTCAGACCCAAGATGAAGGGTTAAATGTTCAAAACCAATTTCATGGTGTTCGGCCAATGAGCATGGCCGAACCCTATGAAATTGGGCTAATTTTTGGAGGTTTGTTTGAAAGGTAAAACCTGATTTTAATATACTGTTATTACATGATTAATTGAGGTTTAAAAACAGTAACATAACCATTGGGTTCAGCCACCATAGAGGGCCGAACCCCATGTAAAAGGATGTTGGTTTTCATGTTGTGAACCCCGTGGAAACCATGAAACCCATGGACTGTTTTGTGGAATAATTGGGTTAAGTTTATGATGGATATTAGGTAATATTTATATGCTTTGATTTAAGAATAATATATGTTTGTTTATGGAATTAGTATGGGTAAATAATCAGCCAACATGAATGATGGAAATTGGGGATAAAAATCACATTGGTGAGGTTCGGCCATGTGTATGGCCGAACCCCACTAATGGTAATTGTTGGACATAGTGGTTAGTTTATATGGAGATATGAAAGGTTTAAGAAGGATCAAATTAAGTGGTGAGGTTCAGCCATGTGTATTGCCGAACCCCACTAAGATGGTTTTATGTTAGGCGATGGGAGTTAGCTAATTTAAAGCAAAGGTTGGTCTCAATGGCACAATCGTAATTATGGCTGAAATGATCAAAAATAAAATGATCATATGATTGGATAAATGGGCTAAAACCAAAGTGGTAAGGTTCAGCCATAATGTATGGCCGAACCCTACCAAGGTTCATTTAGAAGTTTGGGTCATTAGATGGTTTTAATTAAATAAAAGAATGACCAAAGTTTTAATGGATGAGGTTCGGCTATGGCTTTGGCCGAACCCCTCTAGGTGGTTCTTGGAACATTAAGCTTTGCTGGAAATTAGGTGGATAAATGATTAACTTGCTGCCATGTACATAGGGTATTCGGATTTTTAGAACGGTGAGCAAGCCGTGATCGGAAGACGGTCCAAAGGAAGGGTCGAACAAAGTAAACTATTGTAGGTTTCCTACCTTGTTGTAACCACATAACTTATTTGCTATTTTATGTTTATTTGAATAAGTTATCTGAATCAAATGTTATATTTACAAATGGCATGTTTGCATAGACATCTCATGCATGGCATGGGATGATGGTGTAGTAACCGGAGGCCACACTCCGTCGGGGTGTCCGAAAGACCATTGTGGGGTACCCTGATGATGAGAATCCCATCAGGAGGAATCCGGAGGCCACACTCCGTCGGGGCGTCCGAAAGACCACTGTGGGTTACCTTGACGATGAGAATTCCGTCAAGTGATGTCTATGTTGAATGGTGATGGGTGGGGCTCATTACATGTTCATTTCATACATAGCATGTTTTTATTGAATTTTGTTACACATGTGCTATCATTATATTATTTGCATGTTTGACTAACCAAGTGGTAGCCCTATTCAGAAACACTACTGGGCGCGTTGATCTAACGCCCTATCTATATCCTTAGTGGATGATGCAGGGAAAGGAAAGAACGTGGTTGGAGAAGAGGACCAAGTACGGAAACTTGGGCGGTTTGAATGATTGGAATGGACTATGAATGGATTATTTATGGACTTGTTATTTGGACAATGTAATTTGTTAATTAGATGTTGGCATGTAATAAGTAGTTAAGTAGATGCTATGGTTGGATTTATTTGAATGGTTTGGAATGAATAGTAGACTAAGGTTATATAATAATTTTGGAGAATAAATAAGGTACTTTGCTATCTAAAAATGGAAATTGGTTTAATCATAGGATCTATTATAATCTCAGTTAGATCTAGACTAAGTTAATTCCGCAAGTTATATATATACCATGTGCGGATCAGTTTTATGGACTTAGTTCATACGCACATGGGCTTGGCCAGTTAAGGGTCGGATTTAGAGATCCGAACTTAACTCGCGTCGTGACATTCCGCCCCGATCACTTGTTGATTATTATTATATTTAAAAAAAAAAAAAAAAGAAAAAACTCTGAAAATTAGAGTGAAAAGGGCGGGGTGTTACAAAAACCCTAAAATCTTAAACCCTAAACCATAAAATCCACCCTAAAAGCTAAACCCTAAACTCTAACACCCTAAAACCCTAAACCCTAAACCCTAAACCCTAACCCCTAAACACCTAAAACCCTAAAAACCTAAAACCCTGAAATCCTAAAACCCTAAAACCCTAAACCCTAAACCCTAGACCGTAAAACAATAAAACACTTGAACCCTAAATCGTAAACCCTAAACTGTAAAACCCTAAACTCCTAAAACCCTAAACCCAAAAATCCTAAAACCCTAAACCCGTAACCCTAAAACCCTTAAATCCTAAATTGTAAACCCCTAAAACCCTAAAACCCGTAAACCCTAAACCCTAAATGCTAAACCCTAAACCCTTAACCCTAAATCCTAAAAGCTAGACCTTAAACCCAAAATCCTAAACCCCTAAACCCAAAAACCCTAAACCCTTAACCCGTTAAACCATAAATACCAAAACCCTAAACCCCAAACCCTTAAAACCAAAAACCCGTAAACCCTAAAACCTTAAACTCGTCAAACCTTAAACCCAAAAACATTAAACTCTAAAACCCTAAAACATTAAACCCTAAACCTTAAAACCCTACCCTAAACCATAAAACCATAAACCCCTAAAACCATAAAACCTTAAACCCTAAACCTTAACATCCACCCTAAACTCCACAACCCTAAACTCTAAACCCTAAACTCTAAAACCCTAAAACCCTAAAACCCTAAACCCTAAACCCCTAAAACCCTAAAAACCTAAAACCCTAAAATCCTAAAACCCTAAATCCTAAACCGTAAAACCCTAAAAACCTAAATCGTAAACCCTAAACCCTCAAACCCTAAACTCCTAAAAGCCTAAACCCTAAAATCCTAAAGCCCTATACCCGAAACCCTAAAATCCTAAACCCTAAATCCTAAACTGTAAACCCCTAAAAGCCTAAAACCTGTAAACCCTAAACCCTAAACCCTAAAAGCTAAACCTTAAACCCAGAATCTTAAACCCCTAAAACCCTAAGCCCTTAACCCTTAAAACCCTAAATACTAAAACCCTAAACCCTAAACCCTAACCCTAAACCCAAAAACCCTAATATCCTAAAACCCAAAACCCAAAAACTCTGAAACCCTAAGACCCTAAACTCTCAACCCTAAAACCTTAAACCCCTAAAACCCTTAAAGCCTGAACCCTAAAATACTAAAACCATGAAACCCTAAAACCTTAAACCACAAACCCTAAACCCCTAAAACCCTAAAATCCTAAAACCCTAAACCCTAAACCCCAAAATCCCTAAATACTAAACCCTTAAAACCCTAAACCCTAAACCCGAAAACCCTAAACCCTAAATCCTAAAACTTAAACCCCTAAAACCCTAAATACTAAAACCCTAAACCCTAACCCTAAACCCTAAACCCAAAACCTTAAACGTAAAACCCTAAACCTTAAAACCTAAAATCCTAAACCCCTAAAACCCTAAACCCTAAAACCTAAACCCAAAAACGTTAAACCCCTAAAACTCTAAACCCGTAAACCTTAAAACCCTAAACCCTAAACCCTAAAGCCCGAAATCCCTAAAACCCTAAATCATAAACCCTAAACCCCTAAAGCCTTAAAACCTTAAAACCCTAGACCCCTAAAACCCTAAATACTACACCTTTCAAACCCTAAACAATAAACCCGAAAACCTTAAACCCCGAAAACCCTAAACCCGAAAACCCTAAACCCCTAAAACCCTAAAACCCTAAACCATAAGCCCTAAACCCCTAAAGCCCTAAAACCTTAAAACCCTAGGCCCCTAAACCCCAAATACTACACCCTTGAAACCCTAAACACTAAACCCGAAAACCCTAAACCCTAAACCCCTAAAACCCTAAAACCCTAAACCTTAAAACTTAAACTACTAAAACCCCAAACCCTAAACCCAAACCCTAAACCCAAAACCCGAAATCCTAAACCCTAAACCCAAAACCTTAAACCTAAAACCCTAAACCCTAAAACCCTACCCTAAACCATAAGTCCAAAAACATTAAACCCCTAAAACTCTAAACCCGAAAACCTTATTACCTTAAACCCAAAACCATAAACCCTAAACCCCTAAACCCCTAAAACGCAACAACCCTAAAATCCTAAAACCCTAAAACCCTTAACCCTAAGCCCTAAAGCTTAAGCCCTAAATCCTAAGCCCTAAGCCCTAAACCTTAAACCTTAAACCCTAAACTCCTAAAACCCTGAAACCTTAAAATCCAAAAAACCTAAAACCCTAAGCCCTAAAACCTAAACCCGAAACCTAAAACCCTAAAACCATAATACTCAAAAACCTAAATTCTAAAAGCCAAAACCCTAAACCCTAAACCCAAAACCCTAAACCCTAAAATCCTAAAACCCTAAACCCGAAACCCTTAGACCCTATAACCCTAAAACCCTAAACCCTAAATCCTAAATAGTAAACCCCTAAAACCCTAAAACCCGTAAACCCTAAAACTGAAAATCTAAACCCTAAACCCTAAACCCTAAAACCAAAACCTTAAACGCTAAACCCCTAAAACCCTAAACCCCTAAAATCCTAAATCCTAAATAGTAAACCCCTAAAACCCTAAAACCCGTAAACCCTAAACCCGAAAGGCTAAACCCTAAACCCTAAACCCCTAAAACCCTAAACCCTAAAATCCTAAAACCCTAAACTCGAAACCCAAAAGTATATACCAATAAAACACAAAAACCATAAACCTTAAAAGCTAAACCCTAAACCGTAAACCGTAAACCCTAAACCCCTAAAACCCAAAAAACCAAAACACCAAACCCCTAAAGCCCTAAAACCCAAAAATCCTGAGACCCTAAAATCCTACAACCCTAAAACCCTTAACCCTAAACACCAAAGCATACGCCCTAAACCCTAAAGCCTTATCCCTAAACCCTAAATCCTAAACTCCTTAAACCCTAAAAGCCTAAAACCCTAAAACACCAAAATCCAAAAAAATCCTAAAACCCTAAACCCTAAACCCTAAATCATAAAATCCTAAACCCCAAAAACTTAAAACCCTAAAACCCTAAACCCTAAACCATAAACCGTAAACCCTAAAACCCTAAACCCCAAAGCGCTTAAACCCCTAAAAATTTAAACCCTAAAACCCTAAAACTCTAAAAGCCTAAACCCGAAAACCAAACCCTAAACATTAAAACCCAAAAACCGTAAAACCCTAACCCAACAACCCTACCATAAAGCCTAAAACCCAAAAACCCTAAACCCTAAACTCTAAAATCCTAAAACCCTAAACCCTAAATCCAAAACCTTAAACCCTCAAACCTTAAAACCCTAAAACCCTAAGACCTAAACCCAAAAACCCTAAACCCTAAACCCGAAACCCTAAAGCCAAAACCTAAACCCTAAAATCTAAAACCCTATAACCCTAAAAGCCTAAACCCTAAACCCTCAAAACCTAAAACCCTTAAACTCGTAAAACCTTAAACCCTAAAACCCTAAAACACTAAAACCTTAAACCCTAAAATCCTACCCTGAACCCCAAAATCCAAAAACCCAGAAACCCTAAATGCTAACCCCTAAACTCTAAAACCCTAAAACCCTAAGCCCTAAACCCTTCTAAAATCCTAAAACCCAAAACCCTAAACCCTGACCCCTGAACCCCAAAAACCCTAAACTCTTAAAACTATGAAATCCTAAAACACAAAAACCCTAAAACCCTAAACCCTAAACCCTAACCTGTAAACCGTAAAACCCCAAAACCCTAAAACCCTAAACCCTACACCCTAAACCTAAACCCCTAAAACCCTAAACCTTACACCCTAAACCCTAAAACCCTAAACCCCTAAAACCCTAAACCCTAAAATCCTAAAACCCTATACCTGAAACCCTAAGACCCTAAAACCCTAAACCCTACATCCTAAACAGTAAACCCCTAAAACCCTAAAACCCGTAAACGCTAACCCTTAAAAGCTAAACCCTACACCATGAATCCTAAACCCTAAAAGCTAAACCCTTAACCCTAAATCATAAACCCCTAAAACCCTAAAACCCTAAAAGCCTAAATCCTAAACCCTTAACCCTTAAAACCATAAATACTAAAATCCTAAACCCTAAACCCTAAAACATTAAAACCCTAAACGTAAAAACCCTAAAACCCTAAAACCCTAAACTCTAAACCCTAAACCCTACACCCTAAACCTAAACCCCTAAAACCCTAAACCTTACACCCTAAACCCTAAAACCCTAAACACCTAAAACCCTAAACCCTACATCCTAAACAATAAACCCCTAAAACCCGTAAACCCTAACCCCTAAAAGCTAAACCCTAAAGTATGAATCCTAAACCCTAAAAACTAAACCCTAAACCCTAAATCATAAACCCCTAAAACCCTAAAACCCAAAACACATAAACCGTAAACCCTTAACCCTTAAAACCATAAATACTAAAATCCTAAACCCTAACCCTAAACCCTAAAATATTAAAACCCTAAACCCAAAACCCAAAAACCCTAAAACCCTAAAACCCTAAAACCCTAAAACCCTAAACCCTAAACCCTAAACCCAAAACACTAAAACCATATACCCAAAACCCAAAACCCTACAACATTAAAACCCTAAAACCTTAAACCCTAAACCCTATACCGAAAACCCAAAAACCTTAAACCCCTAAACCCTAAACCGTAAACCCTAAAACCCTAAACCCCTAAAACCCTAAAAACCAGAACCCTAAAATCCAAAAACCCTAAAATCCTAAACCCTAAAACCTAAACCCTAAACCCTAAACCCTAAAACCCTAAACCATAAAACACAAAAACTATAAAACCCTAAGTCCTAAACCCTAAACCCTAAGACCCTAAACCTCTAAAACCCGAAACCTTAAAATCCTAAAACCCTAAACTCGAAACCCAAAAGTGTAAACCAATGAAACTTGAAAACCATAAACCTTAAAAGCTAAACCCTAAACCCCTAAAACCCTATACCCCTAAAACCCTAAAACCCAAAAACCCTAAACCCCAAACCCCAAAAACCCTAAAACGCTAAAACTCTGAGACCCTAAAATCCTAAAACCCTAAAACCCTTAATCCAAAACCCCAAGGCATAAGCCCTAAACCCTAAAGCCTTAACCCTAAACCTTAAACTCCTAAAACCCTAAATTCCTAAAATCCAAAAATCGTAAAACCCTAAACACTAAACCCTAAGCCCTAAACCCTTAACCATAAAATCCTAAACCCCAAAACCTTAAAACCGTAAAACCCTAAACCCTAAACCCTAAACCCTAAAACCCTAAACCGTAAACCCTAAAACCCTACACCCTAAATCCCTTAAACCCCAAAAACCTTAAACCCTAAAACCCTAAAACCAAAAACCCTAAAACCCTAAACCCAACAACCCTACCCTGAAACCTAAAAGCCAAAAACCCTAAAACATTAAACCCTAAACTCTAAAATCATAAAACCCTAAACCCTAAATCCAAAACCTAAAACCCTAAAACCCAAAAACCTAAAACGTAAAACCCTAAAGCCCTAAAACCCTATACCCTAAACCCTTAAATCCTAAAACCCTAAAACCCTAAACCCCTAAAACCTTAAACCCTAAAACCCTAAAACCTTAAAGCCTAAAACCTTAAACCTTAAACCTTAAAACCCTACCCTAAAGCCTAAAACCCAAAAACCCAAAAACCCTAAACGCTAAACCCTAAACTCTAAAACCCTAAAATTCTAAAACCCTAAACCCGAAACCCTAAACCTAAAACCCTAAAACTCCAAAACCCTAAACCGTAAACCCTTAAACCCTTAAACCCTAAAACCCTAAAACCTTAAACCCCTAAAACCTTAAACCCTAAAACCCTAAAACCCTAAACCGGAAACCGTAAAACCCTAAAACCCTAAAACCCAAAACCCTACTTCCTAAACCCTAAAACCTTAAACCCCTAAAACCCTAAACCCATAAAATCCGAAAACCATAAACCCGAAACCCTAACACCCTAAACCCTAAACCCTAAACCCTAAATCCAAACAGTAAACCCTAAAACCCTAAAACTCGTAAACCATAAACGCTAAACCCTAAACCCTAAAAGCTAAACCTTAAACCCTAACCCTAAACCTAAAACCCTAAAACCCTAAAACCCTAAACGGTAAACCCAAAACCCAAAAACCCCAAAACCCTAAACACTAAACCCTAAAGCCTAAAACCCTAAAACCTTAAACCCCTAAAACCCTAAAACCCAAAAATCCTAAACCCTAAAACCTAAGCACTAAACCCTAAACCTAAAGCCCTAAACGATAAAACCCAAAAACCCTAAAACCTAAATCCTAAACCTAAACCCTAGAACCCTAAACACTAAAATCCTAAAACCCTAAACTCGAAACCCAAAAGTGTAAAACAATAAAATCCGAAAACCAAAAACCTTAACAGCTAAACCCTAAACCGTAAAACCTAAACCCAAAACCCCTAAAACCCTAAAAACCAAAAACCCTAAACCCCAAACCGCTAAAACCCTAAAACATAGAGACCCCAAAATCCTAAAACCCTAAAACCCTAAACCCTAAATCCCAAGTATAAGCCTAAACCCTAAAGCTTTAACCATTAACCCTAAACTCCTAAAACCCTAAAAGCCTAAAATCCTAAATCCAAAAATTCTAAAACCCTAAACCCTAAACCATAAACCATAAAATCCTAAACCCCAGAACCTTAAAACCCTAAAACCCTAAAACCCTAAACCCTAAACTGTAACCCTAAAGCCCTAAACCCTAAAACCCTTAAACCCCTAAGACCCTAAACCCTAAAACCCTAAAACTCTAAAACCCTAAACCCGAAACCCTACCATAAAACCTAAAACCCAAAAACACTAAAACCCTAAACGCAACAACCCTACCCTAAAACCTAAACCCAAAAGCCCTAAAACCCTAAACCCTAAAATCTAAAATCCTAAAACCTAAACCCTAAATCCAAAACCTAAAATCCTAAAACCTTAAATACTATAACCTAAAACCCTAAACCCTAAACCCCAAACCCTAAACCCAAAAACTATACCCTAAAACCTTAAAACCCTAAAACCCTAAACCCTAAACCCTCAAACCCTAAAACCTTAAACCCCTAAAACCTTTAACCCAAAAACCCTACCACCCTACCACCCTAAACCTTAAACCCTAAACCATAAAACCCTACCCTAAACCCAAAAACCCAAAACCATAAACGCTAAACCCTAAACTCTAAAACCCTAAAACCCTGAAACCCTAAACCCTAAAACCCTAAAACCCTGAAACCCTAAACCCTAAACTCTAAAACCCTAAAACCCTAAAGCCTGAAACCTAACCCTTGAACTCCTAAAACCCTAAAACCCTAAAACACGAAACCCTAAACCCCAAAACCGTAAAACCCTAAAACCCTAAACCCTACATCCTAAACCCTAAAACCCTAAACCCCTAAAACCCTAAATCCTAAAATCCTAAAACCCTAAGTCCAAAAAACCCTAAAACCCTAAATCCTAAATCATAAACTGTAAATCCCTAAAACCCGTAAACCCTAAACCTTAAAAGCTAAACCCTAAACCCTAAAAACTAAACCTTGAATCCTAAATCCTAAACCCCTAAAACCCCAAAACCGTAAAACCCTAAACCCTTAACCCTTAAAACCATAAATACTAAAACCCTAAACCCTAAACCCTAACCCTTAACCCTGAAACCCTAAGATCCTAAAACCCTAAAACCCTAAACACTAAACCCTAAAACGCTAACCCCTAAAACCTAAATCCCATAACCCTAAAACCCTAAAACACTAAACTCTAAAACTTAAACCCTAAACCCTAAACCCTAAAACCCTAAACCAAAAAAAGCCAAAAACCCTAAAACTTAAAACCCTAAAATCCTAAAACCCTAAAGTGTAGACCAATAAAACCCGAAAATCATAAACCTTAAAAGCTAAACCCTAAACTATAAACCCTAAACCCAAATCCCCAAAAACTCTAAAACCATAAAACGCTAAACCCTAAACCCCTAAAATCCTAAAACCCTAAAACCCTGAGACCCTAAAATCCTAAAACCCTAAAATCCTTAACCCTAAACCCTAAAGCCTAAGCCCTAAACCCTAAACCCTTAACTCTAAATCTTAACCCCTAAACCCTAAACGCCTAAAACCCTAAAACCCTAAAATCCAAAAACCCTAAAACCCTAAACCCTAAACCATAAACCATAAAATCCTAAACCCCAAAATCGTAAAACCCTAAAACCCTAAACCCTAAACTGTAAACCCTAAAACCCTAAACCCTAAAAGCCCTTAAACCCCTAAAACCCTAAACCCGAAAACCCTAAAACCCTAAACCCGAAAACCCTACCCTAAAATCGAAAACCCAAAAACACAAAAACCCTAAACCCAACAACCCTACCATAAAACATAAAACCAAAAACCCAAAAATCCTAAACTCTAAAACCCTAAAACCCAAAACCCTAAATCCAAAACCTTAAACCATAAAACCTTAAAACTGTAAAACCCTAAAACCTAAACCCGAAAACACTAAACCCTAAATCCCAAACCCTAAACCCAAAACCATAAACCCTAAAACCCTAAAACCCTAAACCCTAAGACCCTAAAACCCTAAAACCCTTAAACCCCTAAAACCTTAAACCCTAAAACCTAAAACTTTAAAACTTAAAGCCCTACCGTAATCCCTAAAACCCAAAAACCCTAAACGCTAAACCCTAAACTCTAAAACCCTAAACCCTAAAAACCGAAACCCCAAAACCACAAAACCCTTAAAACCCAAAAACCCTAAACCCTAAACCCCAAACCGTAAAACCGTAAAACCCTAAACCCTAAAACCCTAATTCCCTAAAACCCTAAAATCCTAAAACCCTAAATCCGAAACCCAAAAACCCAAAAACACTAAAACCCTAAACCCGAAACCGTAAATCCTAAACTGTAAACCCCTAAAACCCGTAAACCCGTAAACCCTAAACCCTAAAAGCTAAAAGCTAAACCCTAAACTCCAAACCCTAAAAGTTAAACCTTAAACCCTAAATCCTAAACCCCTAAAACCCAAAACTCTAAACCCTTAACCCTTAAAACCATAAATACTAAAACCCTAAACCCTAAACCCTAACCCTAAACCCTAAAACCTGAATACCCTAAAACCCTAAAACCAAACCCAAGAACCCTAAAACCCTAAAACCCTAAACCTTAAACCCTAAACCCTAAAACCCTAAACCCCTGAAACACTAAACCCTTGAATTCTAAACCCTAAACCCCTAAGCCCCTTAACCCTAAACTCGAAAACCTTAAACCCTAAACCCCTAAAACTCATAAAACCCTAAACCCTAAACAATAAAAACCAAAAACCCTAAACCTTAAATCCAAAACCTTAAACCCTAAAACCTTAACACCGTAAAACCCTAAAACCTAAACCCTAAAACCCTAAACCCTAAACCTTAAACCCTAAAACCCTAAACCCAAAACCCTAAACCCTTAAACGCTGAAACCTTAAACCCCTAAAATACTAAGCCCTAAAACCATAAAGCTTTAAACCCTAAACCTTAAAACCCTACCGTAAACCCTATAACCCTAAAACCCACACCCCTAAATCCTAAACCCTAACCCCTAAACCCCTAAATCGCTAAAAACCTAAATCCTTGAAATCCTAAAACCCTAAAACCCTAAACCCTAAATTGTAAAACCCTAAAACACATAAAACCCTAAATCGTAAACCCTAAACCCTAAAACCCTAAAACCCTATACCCAAAAATCGTAAAACCCTAAACCCGAAATCCTAAAACCCTAAATCCTAAATCCTAAACTGTAAACCCTAAACCCCTAAAACCTGTAAACCCGTAAACCCTAAACCCTAAACCCATTACCCTAAACCTTACACCCAAAATCCTAAACCCCGAAAACCCTAAATCCTAAACCCTTAAAGCTAAACCTTAAACCCTAACTTCCAAACCCCTAAAACCCTAAACCCCTAAAACCATAAATACTAAAACCCTAAACCCTAAAACCGAAATACCCTAAAACCATAAACTCTAAACCCAAAACCCAAAAACCCTAATCCCTAAACCCTAAACCCTAAAACCCTAAACCCCTAAAACCCGAAGACCCTGAACCCAAAAATCCTAAAATCCTAAAACCCTAAAACCCTAAAACCCTAAACCGTTAACCCAAAACCCTAAACCCCTAAAACCCTAAACCCATAAAACCCTGAACCCTAAACCTATAAAACCCTAAATACTAAACACTTAAAACCCTAAACCCTAAACCCGAAAACCCTAAACCTGAAAACCCTAAACCCTAAACACTAAACCCCGAAAACCCATAAACCCTAAACCCTAAAACTTAAATCCCTAAAACCCTAAATACTAAAACGCTAAACCCTAACCCTAAACCCTAAACCGTAAACCGAAAACCTTAACCTAAAACCCCAAACCCTAAAACCCTAAACCCCTAAAACCCTCAACCCGTAAAACCCTGAACCCTAAACCCTAAACCCTAAACCCAAAACCTTAAACCTAAAACCCCAAACCCTAAAAGCCTAAAACCCTAAACCCCTAAAACCCTAAACCCTAAAATCCTAATACCCAAAAGCCTAAACAATAAAATGTTAAACCCTAAAATTCTAAACATCAAAACCTTAAAACCACAATCCCTAAACCCCAAACCCTAAAACCTAAACCCTAAACCCCTAAAACCCTACAACCGTGAAACCATAAAATCCTAAAACCCTTAACCGTAAACCCTAAAGCCTAAGCCCTAAAACCTAAACCCAAAACCCTAACCCTAAACCCTAAACCCCCAAAACCCTAAAACCCTAAACCCTACACCCTAAACCGTAAAATCCTAAACCCCAAAACCGTAAAACCGTAAAACCCTAAACCCTAAACCGTAAATCATAAAACCCTAAACCCTAATCCGTAAACCCTACAACCCTAAACCATAAAGCCCTTAAACCCCTAAAACCCTAAAACGCTAAACCCGAAAACCCAATCCTAAAATCTAAGACCCAAAAACACAAAAACCCTAAACCCAACAAACCTACCCATCAACCTAAAACCCAAAAACCCTAAAAGCCTAAACCCTAAACACTAAAATCCACAAACCCTAAACCCTAAAACCAAAACATTAAACTCTAAAACCCTAAAACCGTAAAGCCCTAAAACCTAAACCCTAAAACCCTAAACCCTAAACCCAAAACCATAAACCCTAAACCCAAAACCATAATCCCTAATATCCTAAAACCCTAAACCCTTAACCCTAAAACCCTTAAACCCTTAAACCCAAAAACCTTAAACCCCTAAAACCATCAACCCTAAAACCTTAAATCCTAAACCTTAAAACCCTACCCTAATCCTTAAACCCAAAAACCCTAAAGCCCTAAACGCTACACCGAAAACTCAAAACCTGAAAACCTAAAACCCTAAACCCCGAGTCCTAAACCCTAAACCCAAACCCTTAAAACCCTAAAACCCGAAGACCCTAAAACCCTGAAATCCTAAACCCTAAAACCCTAAACCCTAAACCCTACACGCTAAACCCTAAATCGTAAAATCCTGAAACCCTAAAATCCTAAACCCTAAACCATAAAACCCTAATCCCCTAAAACCCTAAACCCTAAAATCCTAAAACCCTAAAATGAGGCCCTAAAACACTAAAACCCTAAATCCTAAATCCTAAACTGTAAACTCTTAAAACCCGTAAACACTAAACATAAACGCTAAACCCTAAACCCAAAACCCAAAAACTTATACCTTAAACCCAAAATCCTAAACCCCTAAAACCCAAAACCCTAAACCCTTCACCCTTAAAACGATAAATACCAAAACCCTGAACCCTAAACCCTAAAACCCGAATACCCTAAAACCCTAAACCCTAAATCCAAAACCCAAAAACCCTAAAAATCTAAAACCCTGAACACTAAACCCTAAAACTCTAAACCCCTGAAACACAAAAACCCTGAACCAAACCTAAACCCCTAAACCATAAACCCGAAAACCCTAAACCCTAAACCCCTCAAACTCACAAAACCCTAAACCCTAAACTCTAAAATCCAAAAACCTGAAACCCTAAATCGAAAACCTCAAACCCTAAAACCTTAACACCGTAAAACCCTAAAACCTTAACATCGTAAAACCCTAACCCCTAAACCCTAAACCCGAAGACCCTAAAACCTAAAACCCAAAACTCAAAAACCTAAGCCCTAACCCCTAAACCCTAAACCCGAAAACCCTAAACCCTAAACACAAAACCCAAAACCCCAAAAACTAATAAAACCATAAACCCTAAACACTAAAGTCCAAAAACCCTAAATTCGAAATATCAAACCCTAAAACCTTAACACCGTAAAACCCTAAAACCTAAACCCTAAATCCAAAATCCTAAACCCCAATACCCTGAACCTTAAAACCCTAAAACCCTAAACCTTAATCTCTAAAACCTTAAACCCCTAAAATCCTAAACCCTAAAATCCTAAAACCTTAAATCCTAAACCTTAAAACCCTACCCTAAACGCAAAACCCTAAATGCTAAACCTAAACTCTAAAACCCAAAAACCCTAATTGCTAAACCCTAAACTCTAAAACCCTAAAACCCTAAAAACCGAAACCTTAAACCCTAAACCCTAACCCTTAAACCCCTAAAACACTAAAAACCTAAAACCCTAAACCCCTAAACCCCTAAAACCCTAAACACTAAAACCCTAAACCCTAAAACCCTAAGACCCTAAACCCTAAAATCCTAAAACCATAAAACCTACAACCCTAAACCCTGAACCCTAAACCCATAAAACCGTGAACCCTAAACCCATAAAACCCTAAATACTAAACCCTTAAAACCCTAAACCCTAAACCCTAAACCCCTAAAACCCATAAAACCTAAACCCTAAACCCTAGACCCTAAACCCTAAACCCAAAACCTTAAACCTAAAACTCCAAATCCTAAAACCCTAAAACAAAAACCCTAAAACCCTAAACCCCCCTAAAACCCTTAACCCTAAAATCCTAATACTCTAAAGCCTAAACAGTAAAACGTTAAACCCGAAAACCTTAAAACCCCAAACCCTAAAACCTAAGCCGTAAATCCAAAACCCTAAACCCCTAACCCCTAAAACCCTAAAACCCTACAACCCTAAAACCATAAAATCCTAAAACCCTGAAATCCTTAACTGCTAACTCTAAAGCCTAAGCCCTAAACCCTAGACCTAAACCCTAAACCTTAAACCCTAAACCCTAAACCCTGAACCCTAAATCCTAAACCCCTAAAACCCTAAACCCTAAACCCCTAAAACCCTAAAATCCTAAAACCCTAAATCGTAAACCCTACACCC
>JAAGOE010000359.1:0-21933 GCA_013350335.1 Chimonanthus salicifolius
GAGAAAAAAGTTCAATTTTTAAATCAGATTTCAAAATTGGGGGGAGGAGAAGAAGGAGAAAGTTCACAACAAAAAATTTCCTTTGAAGAAAATGAAAATGATAATAAAACACCATATTATCCAAAAAAGATAAAGGAGAAAGAAACATTTCATACACCAACCTATTCCATGATTGACCTCATGAATAGAGCAGAAAAAATTCATACTATAAATAAACCCTTAACTCTCTCAGATTTACAAAGAGAATTAAATGATCAAAAGAGAACTTCGAGAATTAAAAATAGAGTTAACCAAAAAACAAAATGAGCTTGATGAAAGGTTAACTTTTAGAAAGTGATGGTGCTATTGAAAAATATGATGAAGAAAAATTTGTCCAAAGAATTAAAGGAGAAATTAGCAAAATCTCTACTGGTGTAATTCCTACAAAATGTATTTACCAACAGTGGAGAGTTCAGGTAAAAATAAAATAAAAAACTTTGAGAAGATTGTCAATGCCATAATTGACACTGGTGCTGACTTAAATGTTATCAGGCTTGGATTGTTCCTATTGAATTTACTAGTGAATCAAAACAGTTTGTGTCTGCTGCTAATGGAACGACTATTCCATAGAAAGAAAAATCCAAATGTTCATGTTGCATGAAAGGAGTCTGTGTTACTTCACCCTTATATTTCAGAAGATATTGTTAATGAGTTCTCCTTGGATCTCCATTTATTCTTCAATCCAACCTTTTTCTGTAACAACAAAAGGAATTTCTACACTATCAAGGGAATTGAAGTAAATCTTGATTTTATAGATGATCCTTGTGAGACGAAAATCCAAAGGATAAATCAGGTTATTGCCACAAGAGAAAATTACATAAATGGATTAAAAAATGAAATTAAATGTGCCCAAATGACAAAAGAATTAGAGAAAAAAGAATTTAAAACAAAATTAGAAGAATTCACCAAACAGATTGAAGAAGAATGCTGTTCTGAATTACCATCAGCCTTTTGGAATAGAAAAAGACACATAGTAGGATTACCATATGTAAAGATTTTAATGAAAAGGATATTCCTACTAAAGCTCGCTCATCTCAAATGGATGCTGCCCATTTAAAACTTTGTCAGAAAGAAATCAATGATCTTCTGAAGAAAGGATTAATTAGAAAAAGCAAATCCCCTTGGAGCTGTACGGCATTTTATGTCGAAAAGGCTGCTGAAATCGAAAGAGGAGTTCCAAGATTGGTAATCAATTATAAACCTTTGAACAAAGTCTTACAATCTATTAGGTATCCTTTGCCTAATACTCAGGATTTGCTAAACAGATTAAACAATGCCAAAATATTTCGAAATTTGATTTAAAATCAGGATTTTGGCAGATTCAGATAAAAGAAGAAGATAGATATAAAACTGCATTCACTGTTCCAATGGGGCATTATGAATGGAATGTTATGCCTTTTGGGATTGAAAAATGCTCCGTCTGAATTTCAGAATATTATGAATAATATCTTCTCGTCTTATACCCAGTTTGCCATTGTTTACATTGATGATATTCTTATCTTTTCAGAATCTGTGTTACAACATTGGAAACATTTGAATATCTTCAAAAGAGTCATAAAGAAAATGGATTGGCTTTATCTAAAAGAAAGATGAATCTCTTTCAGCAAAAAATCAAGTTCTTAGGATTTGAAATCCAAGACAGAAAAATAACTCCGACTAATAGAGTTATTCAATTTGCTGATAAATTTCCAGATGAAATTAAGGATAAAAATATGCTACAAAGATTTCTTGGATGTCTAAATTATGTTGGATTTTTCTATCAAGATTTGGCAAAAGATAGAAAACTTCTCCAAGAAAGATTAAAGAAAAATCCTCTGGAATGGTCTATCCATCACACTAATGCAGTAAAAAAGATTAAAGAAAGAGTTAAAAATCTTCCTTGCAGATGTTTATCTGACCCAGAAGCCTTCAAAATAGTTCAAACTGATGCCTCTGATGTCGGATATGGAGGAATTCTTTTACAACAAAAGGACTCAAAAGAAGAATTAATAAGATTCAATTCTGGATTATGGAATGAAGCACAAAAGAAATATTCAACCATCAAAAAGGAAGTTCTTGCCATAGTTATTTGTGTGACAAAGTTCCAACATGATTTATTGAACAAAGAATTTCTGATCAGAGTTGATGCTAAAGCAGCAAAAGAAATTCTGGAAAAAGATGTCAAAAATCTTGTCTCTAAGCAAATATTTGCTAGATGGCAAGCCATTTTATCAGTGTTTGAATTTAAGATTGAATTTATTAATGGAAATGCTAACTCTCTCCCTGACTTTCTTACTAGAGAATTTCTTCAGGGACGACAAAATGGCAAGTAGTTCTTCCCCGTTCATGAAGAAAAAAGGGAATGAAAAATTGGCAGATCAAGAAGAAAGCCAAAAGGGTTTTACTCCAACAAAAGACCCAAGTCAATCAGAATTATATCTTTACACCGGTAACAGAATTCTTGTTACTTCAGATTGTCTTATGGAAGAAAGATCTGTAGAAGATAATGTTTATTTTCTCTTTGGAAAGGGGCTTCATTATCATTCCCCTGATAAAAGAAAAATCCTAGAGATTGGTATCTCAATATTTTGCATCAGACGAAAAGTGTCCTCATCTTCCACAACAAAAATGCAAATGGTATCATCACTTACTCAAAGTTCACTATTCTCAAAATCCTTACTGAGGAAGATTGGGATGGTCCCTTGTATATGACAAAATCAGTCAAATTATACAATTCGACTGAGTTCTATAATTATTGGGACTATATTGATGCCTGGAAATTTGCTTTGATGTGGTAAAATCGACAGTATAATCACTCCTGGTTCATCAGATTCAAAGAAGAAAGTCCTGATGTCACTCCTATTCATCGCAATTTTCCATCCTGGTTTCTCTTCACATGGTGGTCATATTATGGTGCTTCTCAGAAAATCCTTCCTGATAATTTTCGATATTTGTTTATTAAGTTCTCTCAGGTTGAAGAAAAGGTTCCATGTGAAGCCATCAATATGCTTCGCTTCTTTGCTAAATTTCATATTCCTTATATTTTTCAATGGAAGTTTGAAGTAAAAAAGGATTTATATAATTTACCATCTCTTTATCAGACTTTTTATCAAAAGTGGTGGTCTAAGATTGAAAATGATTCTTATGAGAGAATTCTGAATCAAATCTCTCCTCCTGTTAAAGAAGAAATTCCTCTTCCATGAAGAAAAGCCTTTTGAGAATGAAACGCTCATGGCTGATCTTTTAGCCAAAAAGATTGCCAAAGAAATTGCTCGAGAAAAATCTCCTGAACCGATGGATATGTCTGTTGACTCTGTCAATTTTGAAGAAAAGATCAAGCAAATTTTAGAAGAATATCTCCCAAAGAAAAATGTTGGTATTCATGATTGGGATAGTAATCATGATCCAGATGAAAATCTTGATGATGAAGTTGTGCCTCTTGAAGATCTCCATCCTCGTTGGGACCCTGACTCTCATGTTAATCCCGATGGCTCAGTTACAGAATATCTTCGTGGTGGAAAGTTTTGGTACTCTTCAGCAAAAGACAAAGGAAAAGAAAAAGAAGTCGAAAAGGAATCTCGGTTAGCTGAATTATTCCGAAAGAATTCCGCTAAAGCAAAAGAATTAATGAAAAAGAAGATGTGATTTGAGATGATTCCTATCAAATAATTCGATCCTGCAGAATTTGGTATCAGAGCCAGTGGACTCATCTCTTTTGGTGGGGGTATATGGCTAGTAGAAGAAATGGTCACATCAATGTTAGATAATAATATCTTGTTATCCTATAGATGTCCTGCTTAAGTAGAAATGTTGCTTCCCATCATTGCCTGGCTAGTAGGTGTCATTCGGAGAAGAATTGGGCTAGTCACATGTTGATAAAGTTGATATCATTACTATGAAGAAAAATATTATCTTGATATGCATTGAAGAAATGGTGTCTTCATTCAAATCGATGCTTGAGAAGAAAAGTTGCTAGTCATCATTGCTTGGAAGAAAAAGCTAGCATAAGGTCAAGGCTTGATTTGAAGAAAATTTGTCCTCTATCCATCAGAGAATATATATTTGGTAGGGGCTGCCTTTTCATGTTGCCATTTGTAAAAGTTGGTGCTGGTGTTGATGTTGTTTTATTGCCATGTGTCATGAGTTGATAATGTTATGGGGGGTATGGTTATCTTTTGCTTTCCATATGGCATAAAGTTTGTCCAACTCATGTACCTTGCCCATCAACTTTTGTACCTTGCCCATCAACTTTTGATATGCCTTTTGGAGGCTTGTATCCTTTGTTTGTTGCAAGTCCTCTCATGGTCGGATGAGAGGAATCTCTTATTGTATTTGCTCCATCTATATAAGGAGCAGAGGTTTTCCTTTGTAAGCATCTAAAAAAAAAAAAAAAAAAGTGTGAGTGTAAGTGTGAGTTTGAAGTTGGAGTGCTAGAGCTTGAAGTTTAAGTGTGCTAGAGTCTAAAGTCTTGTACAAATCTTCTGTAAGTAAAGTTTTTATGAGTTTGATAATATAAGTTTGTTATCATCTAATCATGCTGTTTCTTTTACATTATGTCTATCCGTCTTGCTTTGCTTAAGAAATATTATGATGATGTCCGAAGACTAAGAAAAATAGAACGAGCCATTGAAATCATAAGAAGACATTTGCAAACTTGTCCGCATAAGAATAATCCACAACATTATCAACATGAAATAAGAAGGATTCTCTTGCTTCGAGCATATGCTGTAATACAATTAGAAGTTTTTAGGATTGAATCAAAACTACAAGCTATGGCCTTCTGAGATGCCACCTCTTTCTATTAGAAGAGAAGAACTATTGCGTGATCTAAGACGACGTGAACATCAGCTTAGAAGATTAGAAAATGCAATCAGACAAATTGATGAAAATATAGCTGTAGGAGGGTACCTTGTTATTCGTGTCCAAACTATTAGAAGATCTATGTTAGTACGCCTGTGTAACCAAATCAGAGAGTATTGTAATAGATTGAATGAAGAATTAGAATTATTATCTCGTATTTAAATTTGTGTTAAAAAAAAAAAAAAAAAAAAAAAAAAAAAAAAAAAAAAAAAATGGGATTTAGATGAATTAATCTATTATCCAGGATCTGAAGCTATTTAGCCAGGTTGATCTACCCAGTTCTCTTTAGAGTTTTTATTTTCCTTCTTATTCTCCACTTCTGTGCCTCGTTCATCTTTTTAAAAAAGAGTGTGTGGTCGCGTTGTAAGTCCCGCTTCAGGCCGTGATCAGGCGTCAAGGGCAGTAAATCGTTGACAAAAACTCTTCTTGTTTCTAACGAGTCACAAAAATGGAAAATTCTAAGGGAAAAACAAAACTTTTTAAGAATTGGTTTAAATCATTTCAGTATCCTTCTAATAGATCTAATTCGTCTTCTTCATCCTATCAGTCTGCTTTAACTAGTTTTACCCGTAATAGTTTAGAAAAAGAAAATTCAGAAAAAACAAAAAATTCAGAAGAAATGATATATGAAAATTTTGATCAAGCGATATCAAATTGGAAGTTGCCAGCCTTGCCTGTAACAGAAATATATAGCAATGGCACATTTGAAGAGCAAAATGATTATCACATAAAAACTGTTGAAAAAACTGTTTCTCTCTCTGGAGGAAAACAGACGATCAAAGTTCTTGATAGAAGAATTATTGAACAAATCAGGACCAAATACAACTACCTGCACATAGGATTAATTCAGGTAGGAATCAAACCGTTGTTTCGATTAGGATTAAATGTTGCAGTCTGTGCTTATGTGCGAGATCAGAGACATGATGAATTTGATGATTCTCTTTATGCTATGGTTGAATCAAGTCTCTGTCATGGACCTGCTTATTTTAACTGCTTTCCCAATATCACAATTGATGCTCATGATGATGATATTCTTGATTGTGCTACTATTGGATTTCAAAGTAAAGGATTAAAAATGAGTCCAAGAAGTAAACCTTTTGCTATAGTTTATCGTGTGTTCTACAAATCCATGATCTCTGTCTTTCCCATGATAGCCTATAGAGATAAGGTTGATAAAGAAAAAACTACAGTTCTGATGGAAACAAACTTCAACAATAATGTGTTCATCCCAAGAGTCATCAGCTGGGAAGAAGTTGTTCTCCCAGGAAATTGGCAAATAGAAGATGTCACCCCAAGAGTAAATGAAATCACAGATGATCTACAAAGTATAGTCAAACTACCAAATGGTAATGTTGAAGTCAATTTCAGAAGAAAAATGGAAAAAGCTAGGAGAAGCTTTGCCGGTTATACGGAAGGAAGAAAGAGTTTTAAATTAGAAGAAATTGATGATGACCAAAGGAGTAGTGAAAAGGAGGAAATGGATCAAAAAGTTTTTAGGAACAAAGAAAGTGGAATCGAACACCCCGTGTATAAAAGAACTTCGTCACAAAAAACTTATAACCCTAGTGAGAGTGATTTTCTCCAAGGAGCCATAAGAATGGTTAGCATTCAAAAGCCAGAAGAAATACCTGTCAAAAAATTCCAAATTGATAAACCATATCTTAGAGAAAATTTGAAAAATCATCCTTTAAAAGATTGGTTCTTTAAAAAGTTTAACACAGAAGAAAAGGATAAAATGAGAGAATTATGGTATTCCCAAATGGAGGAAGAAGAAAGAAATATACCTTTCTTTGATTGGTTTATGGAATATTTTAAAAAAGGGAAAATCAAAGAAAAAGAAACTCAAAGCCCAGAACAAATAAGAGTTATAGGAAAAGCTACAAGAACCTGGAAAGACACTGAAGGAAAAGAAGTTGATAAATCACATCCACCTTGGAAGAAACTTGATATTTCTGTCCCTAATACAGAAACCAAGAATTATGCCATGCCTGTAAAAAATGCATCTATTTATGAATCAAAATCAGACTCAAATGCTAGAGACATAGGTATAGGTATTGGAGAAATAATTGAACAAAACAATTATACCAATCTGTGTCTATTAACCATTGGAGAACAAACAGATCGAATAGAAAGAACAATCAAATTAAAATCTGAATTCAGTAAAGATAAAAAAGAAAAATTAGAAGAAAGCTCTGCCAATGCAGTTTATGTTCCCAAACAATTACCTAAAGGGATTACTCTGCAAGAAGGACCATTCATATTGACAGACGAAATGCAAAAAGAATTATCCAATAGAATGGAAAGTCTCAATATGGGAGGAAAAGGATTCAGCATCCTAAGAGTCTCTGCTTCAGAGGATTTATTAATAAATCGTCTAAAGAAATGGAATCCTCAGGCGAAATTGCCAGAGACAAAGAATTATTATCCCAGACCAACCCCTGTTGATCTACAACTTGAAGAAGCTCCATACACTTATACCTCAGAATTAACCTATTCAGGAAATTCTTTATATGAGTGGAATTTGGATGGATTAACAGAATATCAAATTGTCCAGATGGTTCACAGTATGTTAATATACTGTAATGCATGTGAAGTCAGAGGAAATACTCCAAGGAATATCTTTCTGATGATAACCACCTCTTTCAATGGAATATTAAGAGGATGGTGGAATTATGGATTAACTGGAGCTCAAAGACTTGAAATTGAGAGTGCTGTCAAAATGGATGAATTTGGAAGAATCCTTTATAGAGACAAAACCACAGGAAATTTAGTTGATCCAAATGTTAAGCTTGAAGCAGGTACTAGTCAAGTCCCTGATAATTGGGAAACTCAATCTGATTGTGTTAGTGTCTTGCTTCTATGCATCCTCAATGAATTCACTGGAGGAATTGCTCTAATTAAGGAGAAAAATAGGCAGCAATTACATCGCTTGAGATGTAGAAATTTAGGAGAATTTCGTTGGTATAGAGATGTATTCTTGTCAAAAGTCTACCAACTGAATGATTGTAATTCTGATATTTGGAAAGAAAGATTTATTTCAGGATTACCACCCTTATTTGCTGAAAAGGTGCGTAATTCCTTGAGAGAAGAAATGCATGGTACTATTAATTATAGTTTGCTGACTTTCGGAGGAATTATACAAAGAATTAACAAAGTTGGCATGAATCTTTGTACTGATTTAAAGATCAGTAAACAAGCTGAAAAAATGAGAAAATATTATGGAGATAAAGAATTAGGAGATTTTTGTTTCCAGTTTGGTTTAGATCAAACACCTGAATCAAAGAGAAAACTTTCGCGTTCTAGATTTACTCAGGATAGAAGAAATAAAATGATAAGAAAGTATAAACCCGGAAGATATAAAAAAGGAAGAAAATCCGATGATATCATCCCATTCAAAAGAAAATCTAAAAAATATTTCAAAAAGAAATATATAAAAGAAAATGTTCCGACTTGTTATAATTGCGGAAAAAAGGGTCATTATGCAAGTAAATGTTTTAAAAAAGAAAATCCTTCTAAAAAGAAACTTAGAAAAATCAATACAAAAAATGATGACGAAAATACTGAAAAAGAACAATCTGATTCAAGTTCTTCAGAAGAAGAAGAAGAATATGAATCTGATTCATCAACTGACATTGAAGAAAATAGTCTTCAGGTTCAGCTCATCAAACAATTCCAATCATGTACATGTCATTCAAATGAAGATGAATCTGAAGGAGAATGGTCGATACCATCTGATGAAGATCTTGGTATCCACATTCGTGTCCTCACTGACCCTCAAAAATTACTTTTAGAAATGATTGATAACATACCTGATCCAGAGAAAAAAGTTCAATTTTTAAATCAGATTTCAAAATTGGGGGGAGGAGAAGAAGGAGAAAGTTCACAACAAAAAATTTCCTTTGAAGAAAATGAAAATGATAATAAAACACCATATTATCCAAAAAAGATAAAGGAGAAAGAAACATTTCATACACCAACCTATTCCATGATTGACCTCATGAATAGAGCAGAAAAAATTCATACTATAAATAAACCCTTAACTCTCTCAGATTTACAAAGAGAATTAAATGATCAAAAGAGAGAACTTCGAGAATTAAAAATAGAGTTAACCAAAAAACAAAATGAGCTTGATGAAAGGTTAACTTGGTTAGAAAGTGATGGTGCTATTGAAAAATATGATGAAGAAAAATTTGTCCAAAGAATTAAAGGAGAAATTAGCAAAATCTCTACTGGTGTAATTCCTACAAAATGTATTTACCAACAGTGGAGAGTTCAGGTAAAAATAAAAATAAAAAACTTTGAGAAGATTGTCAATGCCATAATTGACACTGGTGCTGACTTAAATGTTATCAGGCTTGGGATTGTTCCTATTGAATTTACTAGTGAATCAAAACAGTTTGTGTCTGCTGCTAATGGAACGACTATTTCCATAGAAAGAAAAATCCCAAATGTTCATGTTTGTATGAAAGGAGTCTGTGTTACTTCACCCTTTATTATTTCAGAAGATATTGTTAATGATGTACTCCTTGGATCTCCATTTATTCTTCAAATCCAACCTTTTTCTGTAACAACAAAAGGAATTTCTACGAATATCAAAGGAATTGAAGTAAATCTTGATTTTATAGATGATCCTTGTGAGACAAAAATCCAAAGGATAAATCAGGTTATTGCCACAAGAGAAAATTACATAAATGGATTAAAAAATGAAATTAAATGTGCCCAAATGACAAAAGAATTAGAGAAAAAAGAATTTAAAACAAAATTAGGAGAATTCACCAAACAGATTGAAGAAGAATGCTGTTCTGAATTACCATCAGCCTTTTGGAATAGAAAAAGACACATAGTAGGATTACCATATGTAAAAGATTTTAATGAAAAGGATATTCCTACTAAAGCTCGTCCATCTCAAATGGATGCTGCCCATTTGAAACTCTGTCAAGAAGAAATCAATGATCTGCTGAAGAAAGGATTAATTAGAAAAAGCAAATCCCCTTGGAGCTGTACGGCATTTTATGTCGAAAAGGCTGCTGAAATCGAAAGAGGAGTTCCAAGATTGGTAATCAATTATAAACCTTTGAACAAAGTCTTACAATCTATTAGGTATCCTTTGCCTAATACTCAGGATTTGCTAAACAGATTAAACAATGCCAAAATATTTTCGAAATTTGATTTAAAATCAGGATTTTGGCAGATTCAGATAAAAGAAGAAGATAGATATAAAACTGCATTCACTGTTCCAATGGGGCATTATGAATGGAATGTTATGCCTTTTGGATTGAAAAATGCTCCGTCTGAATTTCAGAATATTATGAATAATATCTTCTCGTCTTATACCCAGTTTGCCATTGTTTACATTGATGATATTCTTATCTTTTCAGAATCTGTATTACAACATTGGAAACATTTGAATATCTTCAAAAGAGTCATAAAAGAAAATGGATTAGCTTTATCTAAAAGAAAGATGAATCTCTTTCAGCAAAAAATCAAGTTCTTGGGATTTGAAATCCAAGACAGAAAAATAACTCCAACTAATAGAGTTATTCAATTTGCTGATAAATTTCCAGATGAAATTAAGGATAAAAATATGCTACAAAGATTTCTTGGATGTCTAAATTATGTTGGATTTTTCTATCAAGATTTGGCAAAAGATAGAAAACTTCTCCAAGAAAGATTAAAGAAAAATCCTCTGGAATGGTCTATCCATCACACTAATGCAGTAAAAAAGATTAAAGAAAGAGTTAAAAATCTTCCTTGCAGATGTTTATCTGACCCAGAAGCCTTCAAAATAGTTCAAACTGATGCCTCTGATGTCGGATATGGAGGAATTCTTTTACAACAAAAGGACTCAAAAGAAGAATTAATAAGATTCAATTCTGGATTATGGAATGAAGCACAAAAGAAATATTCAACTATCAAAAAGGAAGTTCTTGCCATAGTTATTTGTGTGACAAAGTTCCAACATGATTTATTGAACAAAGAATTTCTGATCAGAGTTGATGCTAAAGCAGCAAAAGAAATTCTGGAAAAAGATGTCAAAAATCTTGTCTCTAAGCAAATATTTGCTAGATGGCAAGCCATTTTATCAGTGTTTGAATTTAAGATTGAATTTATTAATGGAAATGCTAACTCTCTCCCTGACTTTCTTACTAGAGAATTTCTTCAGGGACGACAAAATGGCAAGTAGTTCTTCCCCGTTCATGAAGAAAAAAGGGAATGAAAAATTGGCAGATCAAGAAGAAAGCCAAAAGGGTTTTACTCCAACAAAAGACCCAAGTCAATCAGAATTATATCTTTACACCGGTAACAGAATTCTTGTTACTTCAGATTGTCTTATGGAAGAAAGATCTGTAGAAGATAATGTTTATTTTCTCTTTGGAAAGGGGCTTCATTATCATTCCCCTGATAAAAGAAAATCTAGAGATTGGTATCTCAATATTTTGCATCAGACGAAAAGTGTCCTCATCTTCCACAACAAAAATGCAAATGGTATCATCACTTACTCAAAGTTCACTATTCTCAAAATCCTTACTGAGGAAGATTGGGATGGTCCCTTGTATATGACAAAATCAGTCAAATTATACAATTCGACTGAGTTCTATAATTATTGGGACTATATTGATGCCTGGAAATTTGCTTTGATGTGGTAAAATCGACAGTATAATCACTCCTGGTTCATCAGATTCAAAGAAGAAAGTCCTGATGTCACTCCTATTCATCGCAATTTTCCATCCTGGTTTCTCTTCACATGGTGGTCATATTATGGTGCTTCTCAGAAAATCCTTCCTGATAATTTTCGATATTTGTTTATTAAGTTCTCTCAGGTTGAAGAAAAGGTTCCATGTGAAGCCATCAATATGCTTCGCTTCTTTGCTAAATTTCATATTCCTTATATTTTTCAATGGAAGTTTGAAGTAAAAAAGGATTTATATAATTTACCATCTCTTTATCAGACTTTTTATCAAAAGTGGTGGTCTAAGATTGAAAATGATTCTTATGAGAGAATTCTGAATCAAATCTCTCCTCCTGTTAAAGAAGAAATTCCTCTTCCTGAAGAAAAGCCTTTTGAGAATGAAACGCTCATGGCTGATCTTTTAGCCAAAAAGATTGCCAAAGAAATTGCTCGAGAAAAATCTCCTGAACCGATGATATGTCTGTTGACTCTGTCAATTTTGAAGAAAAGATCAAAGCAAATTTTAGAAGAATATCTCCCAAAGAAAAATGTTTGGTATTCATGATTGGGATAGTAATCATGATCCAGATGAAAATCTTGATGATGAAGTTGTGCCTCTTGAAGATCTCCATCCTCGTTGGGACCCTGACTCTCATGTTAATCCGATGGCTCAGTTACAGAATATCTTCGTGGTGGAAGTTTGGTATCTCAGCCAAAAGAAAAGGAAAAGAAAAAGAAGTCGAAAAGGAATCTCGTGTACTGAATTATTCCGAAAGAATTCCGCTATAAGCAAAGAATTAAATGAAACAAGAGATGTATTTAGATTTTCCTTCAAATATTTCGATCCTGTGTTAAAAAAAAAAAAAAAAAAAAAAAAAAAAAAAAAAAAAAAAAAAAAAATGGGATTTAGATGAATTAATCTATTATCCAGGATCTGAAGCTATTTAGCCAGGTTGATCTACCCAGTTCTCTTTAGAGTTTTTATTTTCCTTCTTATTCTCCACTTCTGTGCCTCGTTCATCTTTTTAAAAAAGAGTGTGTGGTCGCGTTGTAAGTCCCGCTTCAGGCCGTGATCAGGCGTCAAGGGCAGTAAATCGTTGACAAAAACTCTTCTTGTTTCTAACGAGTCACAAAAATGGAAAATTCTAAGGGAAAAACAAAACTTTTTAAGAATTGGTTTAAATCATTTCAGTATCCTTCTAATAGATCTAATTCGTCTTCTTCATCCTATCAGTCTGCTTTAACTAGTTTTACCCGTAATAGTTTAGAAAAAGAAAATTCAGAAAAAACAAAAAATTCAGAAGAAATGATATATGAAAATTTTGATCAAGCGATATCAAATTGGAAGTTGCCAGCCTTGCCTGTAACAGAAATATATAGCAATGGCACATTTGAAGAGCAAAATGATTATCACATAAAAACTGTTGAAAAAACTGTTTCTCTCTCTGGAGGAAAACAGACGATCAAAGTTCTTGATAGAAGAATTATTGAACAAATCAGGACCAAATACAACTACCTGCACATAGGATTAATTCAGGTAGGAATCAAACCGTTGTTTCGATTAGGATTAAATGTTGCAGTCTGTGCTTATGTGCGAGATCAGAGACATGATGAATTTGATGATTCTCTTTATGCTATGGTTGAATCAAGTCTCTGTCATGGACCTGCTTATTTTAACTGCTTTCCCAATATCACAATTGATGCTCATGATGATGATATTCTTGATTGTGCTACTATTGGATTTCAAAGTAAAGGATTAAAAATGAGTCCAAGAAGTAAACCTTTTGCTATAGTTTATCGTGTGTTCTACAAATCCATGATCTCTGTCTTTCCCATGATAGCCTATAGAGATAAGGTTGATAAAGAAAAAACTACAGTTCTGATGGAAACAAACTTCAACAATAATGTGTTCATCCCAAGAGTCATCAGCTGGGAAGAAGTTGTTCTCCCAGGAAATTGGCAAATAGAAGATGTCACCCCAAGAGTAAATGAAATCACAGATGATCTACAAAGTATAGTCAAACTACCAAATGGTAATGTTGAAGTCAATTTCAGAAGAAAAATGGAAAAAGCTAGGAGAAGCTTTGCCGGTTATACGGAAGGAAGAAAGAGTTTTAAATTAGAAGAAATTGATGATGACCAAAGGAGTAGTGAAAAGGAGGAAATGGATCAAAAAGTTTTTAGGAACAAAGAAAGTGGAATCGAACACCCCGTGTATAAAAGAACTTCGTCACAAAAAACTTATAACCCTAGTGAGAGTGATTTTCTCCAAGGAGCCATAAGAATGGTTAGCATTCAAAAGCCAGAAGAAATACCTGTCAAAAAATTCCAAATTGATAAACCATATCTTAGAGAAAATTTGAAAAATCATCCTTTAAAAGATTGGTTCTTTAAAAAGTTTAACACAGAAGAAAAGGATAAAATGAGAGAATTATGGTATTCCCAAATGGAGGAAGAAGAAAGAAATATACCTTTCTTTGATTGGTTTATGGAATATTTTAAAAAAGGGAAAATCAAAGAAAAAGAAACTCAAAGCCCAGAACAAATAAGAGTTATAGGAAAAGCTACAAGAACCTGGAAAGACACTGAAGGAAAAGAAGTTGATAAATCACATCCACCTTGGAAGAAACTTGATATTTCTGTCCCTAATACAGAAACCAAGAATTATGCCATGCCTGTAAAGAATGCATCTATTTATGAAACAAAATCAGATCCAAATGCTAGAGACATAGGTATAGGTATTGGAGAAATAATTGAACAAAATAATTATACCAATCTGTGTCTATTAACCATTGGAGAACAAACAGATCGAATAGAAAGAACAATCAAATTAAAATCTGAATTCAATAAAGATAAAAATGAAAAATTAGAAGAAAGGTCTGCCAATGCAGTTTATGTTCCCAGACAATTACCTAAAGGGATTACTCTGCAAGAAGGACCATTCATATTGACAGACGAAATGCAAAAAGAATTATCCAATAGAATGGAAAGTCTCAATATGGGAGGAAAAGGATTCAGCATCCTAAGAGTCTCTGCTTCAGAGGATTTATTAATAAATCGTCTAAAGAAATGGAATCCTCAGGCGAAATTGCCAGAGACAAAGAATTATTATCCCAGACCAACCCCTGTTGATCTACAACTTGAAGAAGCTCCATACACTTATACCTCAGAATTAACTTATTCAGGAAATTCCTTATATGAGTGGAATTTGGATGGATTAACAGAATATCAAATTGTCCAGATGGTTCACAGTATGTTAATATACTGTAATGCATGTGAAGTCAGAGGAAATACTCCAAGGAATATCTTTCTGATGATAACCACCTCTTTCAATGGAATATTAAGAGGATGGTGGAATTATGGATTAACTGGAGCTCAAAGACTTGAAATTGAGAGTGCTGTCAAAATGGATGAATTTGGAAGAATCCTTTATAGAGACAAAACCACAGGAAATTTAGTTGATCCAAATGTTAAGCTTGAAGCAGGTACTAGTCAAGTCCCTGATAATTGGGAAACTCAATCTGATTGTGTTAGTGTCTTGCTTCTATGCATCCTCAATGAATTCACTGGAGGAATTGCTCTAATTAAGGAGAAAAATAGGCAGCAATTACATCGCTTGAGATGTAGAAATTTAGGAGAATTTCGTTGGTATAGAGATGTATTCTTGTCAAAAGTCTACCAACTGAATGATTGTAATTCTGATATTTGGAAAGAAAGATTTATTTCAGGATTACCACCCTTATTTGCTGAAAAGGTGCGTAATTCCTTGAGAGAAGAAATGCATGGTACTATTAATTATAGTTTGCTGACTTTCGGAGGAATTATACAAAGAATTAACAAAGTTGGCATGAATCTTTGTACTGATTTAAAGATCAGTAAACAAGCTGAAAAAATGAGAAAATATTATGGAGATAAAGAATTAGGAGATTTTTGTTTCCAGTTTGGTTTAGATCAAACACCTGAATCAAAGAGAAAACTTTCGCGTTCTAGATTTACTCAGGATAGAAGAAATAAAATGATAAGAAAGTATAAACCCGGAAGATATAAAAAAGGAAGAAAATCCGATGATATCATCCCATTCAAAAGAAAATCTAAAAAATATTTCAAAAAGAAATATATAAAAGAAAATGTTCCGACTTGTTATAATTGCGGAAAAAAGGGTCATTATGCAAGTAAATGTTTTAAAAAAGAAAATCCTTCTAAAAAGAAACTTAGAAAAATCAATACAAAAAATGATGACGAAAATACTGAAAAAGAACAATCTGATTCAAGTTCTTCAGAAGAAGAAGAAGAATATGAATCTGATTCATCAACTGACATTGAAGAAAATAGTCTTCAGGTTCAGCTCATCAAACAATTCCAATCATGTACATGTCATTCAAATGAAGATGAATCTGAAGGAGAATGGTCGATACCATCTGATGAAGATCTTGGTATCCACATTCGTGTCCTCACTGACCCTCAAAAATTACTTTTAGAAATGATTGATAACATACCTGATCCAGAGAAAAAAGTTCAATTTTTAAATCAGATTTCAAAATTGGGGGGAGGAGAAGAAGGAGAAAGTTCACAACAAAAAATTTCCTTTGAAGAAAATGAAAATGATAATAAAACACCATATTATCCAAAAAGATAAAGGAGAAAGAAACATTTCATACACCAACCTATTCCATGATTGACCTCATGAATAGAGCAGAAAAAATTCATACTATAAATAAACCCTTAACTCTCTCAGATTTACAAAGAGAATTAAATGATCAAAAGAGAGAACTTCGAGAATTAAAAATAGAGTTAACCAAAAAACAAAATGAGCTTGATGAAAGGTTAACTTGGTTAGAAAGTGATGGTGCTATTGAAAAATATGATGAAGAAAAATTTGTCCAAAGAATTAAAGGAGAAATTAGCAAAATCTCTACTGGTGTAATTCCTACAAAATGTATTTACCAACAGTGGAGAGTTCAGGTAAAAATAAAAATAAAAAACTTTGAGAAGATTGTTAATGCCATAATTGACACTGGTGCTGACTTAAATGTTATCAGACTTGGAATTGTTCCTATTGAATTTACTAGTGAATCAAAACAGTTTGTGTCTGCTGCTAATGGAACGACTATTTCCATAGAAAGAAAAATCCCAAATGTTCATGTTTGCATGAAAGGAGTCTGTGTTACTTCACCCTTTATTATTTCAGAAGATATTGTTAATGATGTTCTCCTTGGATCTCCATTTATTCTTCAAATCCAACCTTTTTCTGTAACAACAAAAGGAATTTCTACACATATCAAAGGGATTGAAGTAAATCTTGATTTTATAGATGATCCTTGTGAGACGAAAATCCAAAGGATAAATCAGGTTATTGCCACAAGAGAAAATTACATAAATGGATTAAAAAATGAAATTAAATGTGCCCAAATGACAAAGAATTAGAGAAAAAGAATTTAAAACAAAATTAGAAGAATTCACCAAACAGATTGAAGAAGAATGCTGTTCTGAATTACCATCAGCCTTTTGGAATAGAAAAAGACACATAGTAGGATTACCATATGTAAAAGATTTTAATGAAAAGGATATTCCTACTAAAGCTCGTCCATCTCAAATGGATGCTGCCCATTTAAAACTTTGTCAAGAAGAAATCAATGATCTTCTGAAGAAAGGATTAATTAGAAAAAGCAAATCCCCTTGGAGCTGTACGGCATTTTATGTCGAAAAGGCCGCTGAAATCGAAAGAGGAGTTCCAAGATTGGTAATCAATTATAAACCTTTGAACAAAGTCTTACAATCTATTAGGTATCCTTTGCCTAATACTCAGGATTTGCTAAACAGATTAAACAATGCCAAAATATTCTCAAAATTTGATTTAAAATCAGGATTTTGGCAGATTCAGATAAAAGAAGAAGATAGATATAAAACTGCATTCACTGTTCCAATGGGGCATTATGAATGGAATGTTATGCCTTTTGGGTTGAAAAATGCTCCGTCTGAATTTCAGAATATTATGAATAATATCTTCTCGTCTTATACCCAGTTTGCCATTGTTTACATTGATGATATTCTTATCTTTTCAGAATCTGTGTTACAACATTGGAAACATTTGAATATCTTCAAAAGAGTCATAAAAGAAAATGGATTGGCTTTATCTAAAAGAAAGATGAATCTCTTTCAGCAAAAAATCAAGTTCTTAGGATTTGAAATCCAAGACAGAAAAATAACTCCGACTAATAGAGTTATTCAATTTGCTGATAAATTTCCAGATGAAATTAAGGATAAAAATATGCTACAAAGATTTCTTGGATGTCTAAATTATGTTGGATTTTTCTATCAAGATTTGGCAAAAGATAGAAAACTTCTCCAAGAAAGATTAAAGAAAAATCCTCTGGAATGGTCTATCCATCACACTAATGCAGTAAAAAAGATTAAAGAAAGAGTTAAAAATCTTCCTTGCAGATGTTTATCTGACCCAGAAGCCTTCAAAATAGTTCAAACTGATGCCTCTGATGTCGGATATGGAGGAATTCTTTTACAACAAAAGGACTCAAAGAAGAATTAATAAGATTCAATTCTGGATTATGGAATGAAGCACAAAAGAAATATTCAACCATCAAAAAGGAAGTTCTTGCCATAATTATTTGTGTGACAAAGTTCCAACATGATTTATGAACAAAGAATTTCTGATCAGAGTTGATGCTAAAGCAGCAAAAGAAATTCTGGAAAAAAGATGTAAAAAATCTTGTCTCTAAGCAAATATTGCTAGATGGCAAGCCATTTTATCAGTGTTTTGAATTTAAGATTGAATTTATTAATGGAAATGCTAACTCTCCTCCTGACTTTCTTACTAGAGAATTTCTGCAGGGACGACAAAATGGCAAGTAGTTCTTCCCCGTTCATGAAGAAAAAAGGGAATGAAAAATTGGCAGATCAAGAAGAAAGCCAAAAGGGTTTTACTCCAACAAAAGACCCAAGTCAATCAGAATTATATCTTTACACCGGTAACAGAATTCTTGTCACTTCAGATTGTCTTATGGAAGAAAGGTCTGTAGAAGATAATGTTTATTTTCTCTTTGGAAAGGGGCTTCATTATCATTCCCCTGATAAAAGAAAACTCAGAGATTGGTATCTCAATATTTTGCATCAGACGAAAAGTGTCCTCATCTTCCACAACAAAAATGCAAATGGTATCATCACTTACTCAAAGTTCACTATTCTCAAAATCCTTACTGAGGAAGATTGGGATGGTCCCTTGTATATGACAAAATCAGTCAATTATACAATTCGACTGAGTTCTATAATTATTGGGACTATATTGATGCCTGGAAATTTGCTTTGATGTGGCAAAATCGACAATATAATCACTCCTGGTTCATCAGATTCAAAGAAGGAAAGTCCTGATGTCACTCCTATTCATCGCAATTTTCCATCCTGGTTTCTCTTCACATGGTGGTCATATTATGGTGCTTCTCAGAAAATCCTTCCTGATAATTTTCGATATTTGTTTATTAAGTTCTCTCAGGTTGAAGAAAAGGTTCCATGTGAAGCCATCAATATGCTTCGCTTCTTTGCTAAATTTCATATTCCTTATATTTTTCAATGGAAGTTTGAAGTAAAAAAGGATTTATATAATTTACCATCTCTTTATCAGACTTTTTATCAAAGTGGTGGTCTAAGATTGAAATGATTCTTATGAGAGAATTCTGAATCAAATCTCTCCTCCTGTTAAGAAGAAATTCCTCTTCCAGAAGAAAAACCTTTTGAGAATGAACGCTCATGGCTGATCTTTTAGCCAAAAGATTGCCAAAGAAATTGCTCGAGAAAAATCTCCTGAACCGATGGATATGTCTGTTGACTCTGTCAATTTTGAAGAAAAGATCAAGCAAATTTTAGAAGAATATCTCCCAAAGAAAAATGTTGGTATTCATGAGTGGGATAGTAATCATAATCCAGATGAAAATCTTGATGATGAAGTTGTGCCTCTTGAAGATCTCCATCCTCGTTGGGACCCTGACTCTCATGTTAATCCCGATGGCTCAGTTACAGAATATCTTCGTGGGTGGAAAGTTTTGGTACTCTTCAGCAAAAGACAAGGAAAAGAAAAAGAAGTCGAAAAGGAATCTCGGGTAGCTGAATTATTCCGAAAGAATTCCGCTAAAGCAAAAGAATTAATGGAAAAAGAAGATGTGATTTGAGATGATTCCTATCAAATAATTCGATCCTGCAGAATTTGGTATCAGAGTTCTATATAATATTGGGATCGAATTATTTGATACCACAATTCTGCAGGATCGAATTATTTGATAGGAATCATCTCAAATCACATCTTCTTTTTCATTAATTCTTTTGGCTTTAGCGGAATTCTTTCGGAATAATTCAGCTAACCGAGATTCCTTTTCGACTTCTTTTTCTTTTCCTTTGTCTTTTGCTGAAGAGTACCAAAACTTTCCACCACGAAGATATTCTGTAACTGAGCCATCGGGATTAACATGAGAGTCAGGGTCCCAACGAGGATGGAGATCTTCAAGAGCACAACTTCATCATCAAGATTTTCATCTGGATCATGATTACTATCCCAATCATGAATACCAACATTTTCTTTGGGAGATATTCTTCTAAAATTTGCTTGATCTTTTCTTCAAAATTGACAGAGTCAACAGACATATCCTCGGTTCAGAGATTTTTCTCGAGCAATTTCTTTGGCAATCTTTTTGGCTAAAAGATCAGCCATGAGCGTTTCATTCTCAAAAGGTTTTTCTTCTGGAAGAGGAATTTCTTCTTTAACAGGAGGAGAGATTTGATTCAGAATTCTCTCATAAGAATCATTTTCAATCTTAGACCACCACTTTTGATAAAAGTCTGATAAAGAGATGGTAAATTATATAATCCTTTTTTACTTCAAACTTCCATTGAAAAATATAAGAATATGAAATTTAGCAAAGAAGCGAAGCATATTGATGGCTTCACATGGAACCTTTCTTCAACCTGAGAGAACTTAATAAACAAATATCGAAAATTATCAGGAAGGATTTTCTGAGAAGCACCATAATATGACCACCATGTGAAGAGAAACCAGGATGGAAAATTGCGATGAATAGGAGTGACATCAGGACTTTCTTCTTTGAATCTGATGAACCAGGAGTGATTATATTGTCGATTTTGCCACATCAAAGCAAATTTCCAGGCATCAATATAGTCCCAATAATTATAGAACTCAGTCGAATTGTATATTTGACTGATTTTGTCATATACAAGGGACCATCCCAATCTTCCTCAGTAAGGATTTTGAGAATAGTGAACTTTGAGTAAGTGATGATACCATTTGCGTTTTGTTGTGGAAGATGAGGACACTTTTCGTCTGATGCAAAATATTGAGATACCAATCTCTGGTTTTTCTTTTATCAGGGGATGATAATGAAGCCCCTTTCCAAAGAAAATAAACATTATCTTCTACAGACCTTTCTTCCATAAGACAATCTGAAGTGACAAGAATTCTGTTACCGGTGTAAAGATATAATTCTGATTGACTTGGGTCTTTTGTTGGAGTAAAACCCTTTTGGCTTTCTTCTTGATCTGCCAATTTTTCATTCCCTTTTTTCTTCATGAACGGGAAGAACTACTTGCCATTTTGTCGTCCCTGAAGAAATTCTCTAGTAAGAAGTCAGGGAGAGAGTTAGCATTTCCATTAATAAATTCAATCTTAAATTCAAACTGATAAAATGGCTTGCCATCTAGCAAATATTTGCTTAGAGACAAGATTTTTTACATCTTTTTCCAGAATTTCTTTTGCTGCTTTAGCATCAACTCTGATCAGAAATTCTTTGTTCAATAAATCATGTTGGAACTTTGTCACACAAATAACTATGGCAAGAACTTCCTTTTTGATGGTTGAATATTTCTTTTGTGCTTCATTCCATAATCCAGAATTGAATCTTATTAATTCTTCTTTTGAGTCCTTTTGTTGTAAAAGAATTCCTCCATATCCGACATCAGAGGCATCAGTTTGAACTATTTTGAAGGCTTCTGGGTCAGATAAACATCTGCAAGGAAGATTTTTAACTCTTTTCTTTAATCTTTTTTACTGCATTAGTGTGGATAGACCATTCCAGAGGATTTTTCTTTAATCTTTCTTGGAGAAGTTTTCTATCTTTTGCCAAATCTTGATAGAAAAATCCAACATAATTTAGACATCCAAGAAATCTTTGTAGCATATTTTTTATCCTTAATTTCATCTGGAAATTTATCAGCAAATTGAATAACTCTATTAGTCGGAGTTATTTTTCTGTCTTGGATTTCAAATCCTAAGAACTTGATTTTTTGCTGAAAGAGATTCATCTTTCTTTTAGATAAAGCCAATCCATTTTTTTTATGACTCTTTTGAAGATATTCAAATGTTTCCAATG
>JAAGOE010000360.1:7500-10000 GCA_013350335.1 Chimonanthus salicifolius
GGTCACGTCCTGGTGGGACGGGTCTCACCGTCCGCGGGACGGGTCGCGGACGGTAAAAAAAAAATGTCGCTCTCCCAGACCAAGGGCATGTTAGGCGTGCTCGCCCGCGCTTGAGCACCCTCAGCTACACTATGGACCGGATGTTGTTGGCGCGGGACGGGTCACGGACGGGTTTTTTTCCTGGTGGGACGGGTTTCACGTCCTGGTGGGACGGGTCACGTCCTGGTGGGACGGGTGTCACCGTCCGCGGGACGGGTCGCGGACGGTAAAAAAAAAATGTCGCTCTCCCAGACCAAGGGCATGTTAGGCGTGCTCGCCCGCGCTTGAGCACCCTCAGCTACACTATGGACCGGATGTTGTTGGCGCGGGACGGGTCACGGACGGGTTTTTTCCTGGTGGGACGGGTTTCACGTCCTGGTGGGACGGGTTCACGTCCTGGTGGGACGGGTCCGTCTGGTGGGACGGGTGTCACCGTCCGCGGGACGGGTCGCGGACGGTAAAAAAAAAATGTCGCTCTCCCAGACCAAGGGCATGTTAGGCGTGCTCGCCCGCGCTTGAGCACCCTCAGCTACACTATGGACCGGATGTTGTTGGCGCGGGACTGGTCACGGACGGGTTTTTTCCTGGTGGGACGGGTTTCACGTCCTGGTGGGACGGGTTTCACGTCCTGGTGGGACGGGTCACGTCCTGGTGGGACGGGTGTCACCGTCCGCGGGACGGGTCGCGGACGGTAAAAAAAAATGTCGCTCTCCCAGACCAAGGGCATGTTAGGCGTGCTCGCCCGCGCTTGAGCACCCTCAGCTACACTATGGACCGGATGTTGTTGGCGCGGGACGGGTCACGGACGGGTTTTTTCCTGGTGGGACGGGTTTCACGTCCTGGTGGGACGGGTTTCACGTCCTGGTGGGACGGGTCACGTCCTGGTGGGACGGGTGTCACCGTCCGCGGGACGGGTCGCGGACGGTAAAAAAAAAATGTCGCTCTCCCAGACCAAGGGCATGTTAGGCGTGCTCGCCCGCGCTTGAGCACCCTCAGCTACACTATGGACCGGATGTTGTTGGCGCGGGACTGGTCACGGACGGGTTTTTTTCCTGGTGGGACGGGTTTCACGTCCTGGTGGGACGGGTTTCACGTCCTGGTGGGACGGGTCACGTCCTGTGGACGGTGTCACCGTCCGCGGGACGGGTCGCGGACGGTAAAAAAAAATGTCGCTCTCCCAGACCAAGGGCATGTTAGGCGTGCTCGCCCGCGCTTGAGCACCCTCAGCTACACTATGGACCGGATGTTGTTGGCGCGGGACGGGTCACGGACGGGTTTTTTCCTGGTGGGACGGGTTTCACGTCCTGGTGGGACGGGTCACGTCCTGGTGGGACGGGTGTCACCGTCCGCGGGACGGGTCGCGGACGGTAAAAAAAAAATGTCGCTCTCCCAGACCAAGGGCATGTTAGGCGTGCTCGCCCGCGCTTGAGCACCCTCAGCTACACTATGGACCGGATGTTGTTGGCGCGGGACGGGTCACGGACGGGTTTTTTCCTGGTGGGACGGGTTTCACGTCCTGGTGGGACGGGTTTCACGTCCTGGTGGGACGGGTCACGTCCTGGTGGGACGGGTGTCACCGTCCGCGGGACGGGTCGCGGACGGTAAAAAAAAAATGTCGCTCTCCCAGACCAAGGGCATGTTAGGCGTGCTCGCCCGCGCTTGAGCACCCTCAGCTACACTATGGACCGGATGTTGTTGGCGCGGGACGGGTCACGGACGGGTTTTTTCCTCGTGGGACGGGTTTCACGTCCTGGTGGGACGGGTCACGTCCTGGTGGGACGGGTGTCACCGTCCGCGGGACGGGTCGCGGACGGTAAAAAAAAAATGTCGCTCTCCCAGACCAAGGGCATGTTAGGCGTGCTCGCCCGCGCTTGAGCACCCTCAGCTACACTATGGACCGGATGTTGTTGGCGCGGGACGGGTCACGGACGGGTTTTTTCCTGGTGGGACGGGTTTCACGTCCTGGTGGGACGGGTCACGTCCTGGTGGGACGGGTGTCACCGTCCGCGGGACGGGTCGCGGACGGTAAAAAAAAAATGTCGCTCTCCCAGACCAAGGGCATGTTAGGCGTGCTCGCCCGCGCTTGAGCACCCTCAGCTACACTATGGACCGGATGTTGTTGGCGCGGGACGGGTCACGGACGGGTTTTTTCCTGGTGGGACGGGTTTCACGTCCTGGTGGGACGGGTCACGTCCTGGTGGGACGGGTGTCACCGTCCGCGGGACGGGTCGCGGACGGTAAAAAAAAAATGTCGCTCTCCCAGACCAAGGGCATGTTAGGCGTGCTCGCCCGCGCTTGAGCACCCTCAGCTACACTATGGACCGGATGTTGTTGGCGCGGGACGGGTCACGGACGGGTTTTTTCCTGGTGGGACGGGTTTCACGTCCTGGTGGGACGGGTCACGTCCTGGTGGGACGGGTGTCACCGTCCGCGGGACGGGTCGCGGACGGTAAAAAAAAAA
>JAAGOE010000360.1:20000-21812 GCA_013350335.1 Chimonanthus salicifolius
CCTGGTGGGACGGGTCACGTCCTGGTGGGACGGGTGTCACCGTCCGCGGGACGGGTCGCGGACGGTAAAAAAAAAATGTCGCTCTCCCAGACCAAGGGCATGTAAGGCGTGCTCGCCCGCGCTTGAGCACCCTCAGCTACACTATGGACCGGATGTTGTTGGCTCGGGACTGGTCACGGACGGGTTTTTTCCTGGTGGGACGGGTTTCACGTCCTGGCGGGACGGGTCACGTCCTGGCGGGACGGGTCACGTCCTGGTGGGACGGGTGTCACCGTCCGCGGGACGGGTCGCGGACGGAAAAAAAAAAATGTCGCTCTCCCAGACCAAGGGCATGTTAGGCGTGCTCGCCCGCGCTTGAGCACCCTCTGCTACACTATAGACCGGATGTTGTTGGCGCGGGACTGGTCACGGACCGGTTTTTTCCTGGTGGGACGGGTTTCACGTCCTGGTGGGACGGGTTTCACGTCCTGGTGGGACGGGTCACGTCCTGGTGGGACGGGTGTCACCGTCCGCGGGACGGGTCGCGGACGGTAAAAAAAAAATGTCGCTCTCCCAGACCAAGGGCATGTTAGGCGTGCTCGCCCGCGCTTGAGCACCCTCAGCTACACTATGGACCGGATGTTGTTGGCGCGGGACGGGTCACGGACGGGTTTTTTCCTGGTGGGACGGGTTTCACGTCCTGGTGGGACGGGTCACGTCCTGGTGGGACGGGTGTCACCGTCCGCGGGACGGGTCGCGGACGGTAAAAAAAAAATGTCGCTCTCCCAGACCAAGGGCATGTTAGGCGTGCTCGCCCGCGCTTGAGCACCCTCAGCTACACTATGGACCGGATGTTGTTGGCGCGGGACGGGTCACGGACGGGTTTTTTCCTGGTGGGACGGGTTTCACGTCCTGGTGGGACGGGTCACGTCCTGGTGGGACGGGTGTCACCGTCCGCGGGACGGGTCGCGGACGGTAAAAAAAAAATGTCGCTCTCCCAGACCAAGGGCATGTTAGGCGTGCTCGCCCGCGCTTGAGCACCCTCAGCTACACTATGGACCGGATGTTGTTGGCGCGGGACGGGTCACGGACGGGTTTTTTCCTCGTGGGACGGGTTTCACGTCCTGGTGGGACGGGTCACGTCCTGGTGGGACGGGTGTCACCGTCCGCGGGACGGGTCGCGGACGGTAAAAAAAAAATGTCGCTCTCCCAGACCAAGGGCATGTTAGGCGTGCTCGCCCGCGCTTGAGCACCCTCAGCTACACTATGGACCGGATGTTGTTGGCGCGGGACGGGTCACGGACGGGTTTTTTCCTGGTGGGACGGGTTTCACGTCCTGGTGGGACGGGTCACGTCCTGGTGGGACGGGTGTCACCGTCCGCGGGACGGGTCGCGGACGGTAAAAAAAAAAATGTCGCTCTCCCAGACCAAGGGCATGTTAGGCGTGCTCGCCCGCGCTTGAGCACCCTCAGCTACACTATGGACCGGATGTTGTTGGCGCGGGACGGGTCACGGACGGGTTTTTCCTGGTGGGACGGGTTCACGTCCTGGTGGGACGGGTTTCACGTCCTGGCGGGACGGGTCACGTCCTGGTGGGACGGGTGTCACCGTCCGCGGACGGGTCGCGGACGGTAAAAAAAAAATGTCGCTCTCCCAGACCAAGGGCATTGGCGTGCTCGCCCGCGGTTGAGCACCCTCAGCTACACTATGGACGGGGTGTTGTGGGCACGGGACTGGACCGGACGTGTTTCACACCTTGGTGACGGGTCTCGTCCTGGTGGACGGTATCACGTCCTGGCGGGACGGGTCACGTCCTGGTGGGACGGGTCCCGT
>JAAGOE010000361.1:0-21763 GCA_013350335.1 Chimonanthus salicifolius
AGGTTAGTTCTGATGATGCAATTCAATTAGCAACTTGTGTTTGGTGATTTGGACCATTCATTTGATAAGCAGTGCCTGAAGTATCTCCTTATGGTTGTTCTTAACTATTCAATTCGCACCTATTTGTTATAATGAGAAGAATCTACCCTCAAAAATCTTCATAGGAAAATATGGTTCAAAGGTGTCTTTTCCTTTTGTTTCATTGTCGGCTGAGCGCTTCAGCTTACCTCATATTCACTATTACTTTGTAAACTTCACAAGATTTTGTAAATTCTTTCTAATTTGCTATGTTTACGAAAATTTCACACATCATTCAGGCCATGACTGAGAAGATAGAACACTTGGAGGTTGATCTGGATCTCAGGGGAAAGGTATAATTCTCAAACTGTGCATTTCTGTTTATAGTTCAGTATCCACTTATCTGAGCATGCTGTACAAATGAGTGTGTTATTTGATGATTGGCAGGAACGTAATACATTTCAAGAACTCTATCTTACTGAAAAGGAAAAAATTCTGGATTTGGAAAGTGAACTTAAGGAATGCAGAGTAAGTAATACAGCAGTGAAATGGTTTACTGCTTATATTCTCTGCACGTGCAATTAATTTTGATCTTTGAAAACCATCTTATTGTCAGAAAAATATGGAGAGCACTACCATGGCCCTACGGGATCTTCAAGAGAATCACAGGATAACAAATTTGATGTTGAGGGAAAAGGAATACATCATTTCAAATCTACGGCATTCAGGTAGCATAATCAACCATTTCATCTCTTTCATATAATGACGGAAGTATTTATTTATCATTGTGTGTCAACAGAGAATTCTTTACTCGAGCAGGCAAAGGAGCTGCACACTGATCTTCAGATTGCATCCAAGGATATTACGGCACTTCTCTCCAAAATTGGTTTGTATTTACTGCGGCAGCACTCAAAATCGCTGCTAATAAATTTGAAATCTAGAAGCTAACAGTGGGTGGAATGTATACATTGATACATTGAGAGCGTGGTGCTTCTCCTTCTAGATGATTGTTTCATGCATGTTTGTGTATATACGTACACATATAATGTGAATCTTTGTGGGGCCCAAAACAACTTGGAGGAGAAAACAGGGGGTACCAAAAGAGAAACCAGCTTGAATTGAGTAACTTTTAGTCCAATAGTGAGCAAGTTTGAATTATGTTGATGAGATTGTAGCAAAATAAGTGTGCTTTATGCTGAACACTTTAAAAATTGTGGGATTGATTCATTTCAAACCAAAAAGGGAAGTAGCTTGCATAGAGATCAATGGTTTTAGTCCAATAGTGAGTGTAAGTCTGAATTGACTGAATCGAGTGACAAAATTGTAGAACAATTGATAAGTCCTTTAACACTACATACTATAAAAATTGCAGGATTGAGTCAATGGTTTTTTTTTTGGGTTGAAAGGTCAAAAATATCAAATTAGCAATGTAAACTCTTATTATGTTACAGACTTGAGTTTTTTAATCAAACATACGTTTAAACTTTGAATGGAGTTTTACCCAAGCTCCTGGCACAATTAGAGTTTAACTTTGTAGGATTGAGTTATTTTCACCCATTTCAAACAAAAAACGAAAAATGGAGTGGAGGGGCGTCAGCTCCACATGGTTAGTTAGGTTAAGGCATAGCAAAAATCACCTTGCAACTCCACTTTTTTCTCTTCTCTTGGAAGGGTACAAATATCATTTTAGCCAATAAAACATGGTACCCTCACCATGCTTTAGGATTGGATTCTAAAAATATTTAGGTTAAGGCACATTATGGTTCTAAATGAGCCATTTTGAATTCTATGCAAATCCACTAATTCTGGGTTTTTGAGAAAACTTTGACAGTACCTATTGAAATTCACTAAATATTATGCCAAATCCATAAATCTTATGTTTTGGGAATTTGTAACATGCAGTTCATACTTATACTGGATATAAACAAATCGATCTACACATACCTGTGCAACTTTGGTCCTGTTTGAATGGTTTCTCAATTGATTATTTTTTTTTATCTTCTTCAGATCACAAAGACAAGATGGAAATGAAAAACCAAGGGTTGGTCCTTACTTTTGGGTCTTATCTTGATCATGGTTTAAAAAGCTTACACAAAACAGTTGTTGGATCGATTTCTCAACAGAATCAAAACCTAAGATCCATGGAAGAGACTGTTTCTACATTCATTGCAAGTAAACATGAGGTAAAAAAAATGTGCTTGGCAGTAATATCATTTTTTGGCTAATATGTAATCAGCTCAATCAATTCATAACTTTTAAATTGGTTTCTCCCAGGCTAACAGAATCTTGGAACTAAGGATTGGAAAAATTAGAGACACATATACCTTAGGAATTGACACCATGAAGGAGCTCGCTGATTCATTACAAAGAGGATCTTCCTCAAACCTGGAACAGTTGAAGCTAATGATACTTTCTCAGACAATGGCTGTAGAGAATGTATGTATTGAAAGAAATATTTTTTTGGTAATATGTTTCTGCTTATGAATTATATCATTTACAGATGGGATTTCCTGTGCCATTTGCAGTTTTTGGTCACTGCAGTATCAGAAGCTGAGCATGTTCTTCATGATATTCAGAACACTCTTGCTAAACAAAAACAGCTGCTGACTTTGTCCACTTTGCAACAAGAGAAGGTGCAGTTTATCATATAAATCTGATGCTTGAAAAACTTTCTATCTTTTACTCAACAAAAAATTAAGAATTCTTGTGGTCATGTTAATGGTTTGCAAATGTTATCATTTTCCCTTGCAAATCATATCAGCACGATAACTGACATTTATTTTCTTGAAAGTGGTTTGTTGTGTTTAGGTGGGTTTCCTTTTTGGGCACCACTAATTATCAAAGTTTAAGTTTTGAGTCAAGTCTTATGCAGGACTCAGGAACTAAAGGAATTCTCAGAAACATAGGAATGGACCAAATCAGCTGATATACATATAGGACTAGTGCTTTCAAAGTTCATTTTTCTCTATTTTTCTTTTCCCATTTCAAATTTGAAAATGGTAAAGGAGTGTATATTTTCACATTTTATTTTCATCTTTTCAAGGAATTCATTTGAGCTTCAAATCTATGGTTCATCATCATTCATTGTCTTCTTCTTTCAAGCACACTTGTGGGTTTTTCTCATAAATGGTATTTTTATTTCATCTTTTGTGCTTTAAAAGTGTAGGGACAGTGGTATTTCATAAAGACTGATTTGTTAACTCCACTTTCTACATTCAACATTTTGCATTGCATTGTTCTGCTATCTAAACATAATCACACCTTTTAATTGTACTGAACCCTTTAAGCTTAAGAACACTTTCATTTTTTCAGATTTTTTATTTTTTTCATGATTTTATGATGCTGAGTTTGGTCCCATACTGAGTCAGCTTGGTATTCATTCACCATTATCCTGGTTGAACACAATATTATCATCTCCAGACACTTTTGAATATTGCTTTCTGGGAAACCACAGGAATATTCATTTTTGAATATTGCTTTTGGGAAACCACAGGGACTGCAAAGGAGTTTGGAGTCAACACAAGTGATATCAAAGGCAACAACTGACTTCTTCAATGACATTTATGATCGTGCTTCTAAGCTTACAATGATTCTTGATGCAAATCAATTAGAAAGTTCTCGCCAATTAGAAGACGTTGGGAAATTATTTGAGGTCAAAGCTATTCTTATTAATGTTCTGTATTTCAAAACATTAGGATGCAGTAGTGCTGATAAATTGACCTTTCTTTCATACAGGAAGCATCTGCTAGAGAGGAGAAACTGGCCGCTGAAAAAATTGCTGCAATATTAGCTACTTTGGCTTCAACCAAAACAAATATTGTTAGTAAATCTGATTAACTGAAATATATTATTTACATCCATTTCAGAAATGGATTTTGCATTTGACTGTTATTATTGTAAGTAGGTGAAAGAAGCCTTGAGAAAAATGAACAACACAAGCATTGAAGAGAAGAGACTGCTACAAAATGAGTTGTTTGGCATGCAGCAAGTCTCTACGGATGCTAGAAAGGAGTGGAATGCATACATAGAAAAAGTGGAAGTCCAGTTCCAGGAAGACACATTCTCAGCAGCCGATGCAAGTGCTACCATGGAAAAGAATATCCTAGACTGGTAAAAAGCCGGAAGTCCTTTTGAGCTCTATAATTTCATTCTAAACCATCTTCAATAATCTGTATCATGCCTTGTCGGCTGTCTTTTAGAGGTCTCTTTAAGCAGCATGAAACCATCTCCTAATCTGTTTCTAGTTATCTGCACAGCCTCCCTTCATTTTCTCCTCCTATTGCATTTTAGGATTTTTTTTCCCCTCTTGTAGAGAATTTTCTGCTGTTTTGTCCGTCTTTTTTCTTGTGAGAGCCGATCATGTACACATCTTTCGCCCAACGTGGCGCAAGCTCTATATATTAGTGCAGACTGTATATTTGCCCTGTTTAATATTTTTCCAGAAATACAATTTTTTTTCTTAAATGCTGCTCTTTATATTAGTGCAGACAGTATATTTGCTCTGTTAAATATTTTTCCAGAAATACAATTTTTTTTTCTTAAATGCTGCAATCACTAAAAGACCAAATGGATTTCAACATGACAATGTTTGCTCTTGATATACAGCACAAACAAAATAGATTATTCTAGACAACATTGGGAAATTGCTCAGTTATCCATTGATCATCTCAACGAGGGGAGTATTGCAGATATTGAATGCACAGTGGAGTAAGTACTTTCCATTATATTAGACAATGTATTGAAATTATCCATTGATCATCATCTCAATGTTTTCTTTCCCACATTTCATTCTTTTTATTTTTTATTTTTTTCTCTTTTTGGCAGAAAAAGCATCTGTGCAAATCAAACCATACTCGATGAATTAGCATCCTTCTCGTCATCTACTGCTTTGAAGTTCAATGCTGGAACCTCTGATCTTTATACTACCATTAACGGTAATTTTATTTGCTTGTTCTTTCATTTTGTCCAAGGAAGTGATAGTGTACTTGCATATTAAGAACACACACGCTTGCAGATTCACTTTTGTTGGACCATGAAGCCAAGAAGGATATAGAGTCCATTTCGACTGCATGCTTTAGTCAGCTTAATGAAATGCAAGGCAAACACATTGAAAATATAACCAATATCAGAAGCCAGGCAGACAAATGCCTCAGAAAGGATTACATGGTAAGCTCAACCTATAATCCACCATTTCTCTTCTCCACCACCAGCTTTTCTAAAACCTTTGCTTGATACTACTGATTTTTAGGTTGATCAACCAACTGGTACAACACCAAGAAAACAAGCAATTACAATACCCAGTTTGGCATCCATTGAGGAATTGAGGACACCTTCATTTGAGGAACTTGTGGCAAAAATGAATTCAGAAGTGAACAGACCAAAATTGGGACAATCAGAAATCAAGCAGCAGAGGCAGCTGACACTACTGTCAACAAGATCTCCTCTCACAGAAGCCAATTGAGTGACATTTATGGCTGCTTATGTCATCTGATTCGACCAAGAGAAATAATATAATGGCTAGAAGCAGCAATTCTTAGATGGACCAAACTCAGTATGGTTCTTTCGGTAGGGTGAGAGAGCAGAGATGATGCAACTTGCTCATCAAGTATAGTTTGTAGTTTATGGAATCTAGCTGAAGATTACATGATTCTAGTCAAGAGAACATAATGAATAGTTTGTAGCCTTTTCATTTTAGAAATATACTCGAATAGTTTGTTGTAGACTTTGTCATTTTAGAAATATAATCGAATAGTTTGTACCCTAATCATTTTAGAAATGTAATATCAGGTGTCTGTAGTTTGCATTGTGATTGGAAATGGAACATAATGAATAGTTTGTAACCTTTTCATTTTAGAAATGTAATATCAGGTGTTTGTAGTTTGCGTTCTAATTGGAAATGGAACGTTTGATTTTGGAGAAAACATGGTGAACAATGCCATGGTTTAAGTGGGTCTTCACTTGAACATGATCAGTTGTAGGACACATACCAATTCTTATATTCAACGTTATGCATAGGGTCAGATGAACCTACCAAAGGATTAACGATGATGTGTCTAATTTTCTTTTTCTTTTTCTTTTCCCATTTTCAATATTTGAAAATTTAGAAAATGTCCAGTTTATTTCTCTTTTAACAAAGCAACGGTAGAAAAGTAATTATAACTCTTAGTTTTCCAAAACACCCAAGGCCTGTCAGTAGCATGGTTTTAAATATCAAACTCAGTCTTTGACTCGACAGAAACAGAGTCTAAATTGTATTAGCCAAGCCGTGTCATAACCAGGGCCGGCCCTTGCTATAGGCTAAGTAGGTGGTCGCCTAGGGCACCCAAGTCCATAAACTCCTTTACTATATGTTAAATAGTTAATAATGTATAATTAAAACACAAGTTCGTTTTTATCCAATTAGTTAGAATTGTCTTTTTTCAAATACAGAACCATAGATCAAATCTAGGTTGCGTTAATAACTATTTTTATTTTTATCAAGAACCAGAGATCAAATCCAGGTTGCCTTAATAACTATTTTTATTTTTATCAAGTTATTTAATAATAATAATGGAAAATAACAATAATTTGAATTAATACTACTTGAAATCATTTGACTATTTTTAACTATTTCGAATTTAGAACACTCAAAATTGAAAATTTATATATTGATAATTTTTCTACTCAATTTAAAGTGTAGGTTTCTTAAAAAATTAAAATAATGATAGTAACAATCATAATAATAATTATTATAATCCTCATTTTATTGAGTTTAATAATAATAAAAAAAATTAATTAATAAAGAATCTTTTAAAATATATCTATCATCTAAATAAAGAGAAAGAGAAATCTATATTGAGTTGATAATTTTGAATTAAAAATAATTTAAAGCTTTTAAAATTTGAAGAGATGAAAAAAGATAGCTTTATTCATTTGATCAATGTAGATTTTATTAGAAGTAATATACAAGTAAAAATCATTATAATTAAGATAATTTTTAATTTTTTAAAAAATACAGAAAGTTTGAAAAATTAAAATAATAATAATATCTTCGTTTCAAATGAGAATTTGCATCAATGTCACACTCGAATATGATAAAAGATGCAGTACCAAAAGAATGAATTGCCAAATTATATAAAAAGAATGAATTGTTGTTTTCCAAATGCATGAACTGCTTATAGAATAATGTTGATTATACCAGTTACAGTTACCTATGCAGAAATAAGTTTTTCAAAGTTAAAACTGATAAAATCTTATCTTCGGTCTATAATGTCAGAAGAAAAATTGAATGGATTAGCTATCTTATCTATTGAAAAATAAATGTTAAAAAAACTTGAATATAGTAATTTAATTAGTAACTTTGCATCTCAAAATAAGAATAAATTTTAAATAATACTTTATTATAAATTTGATTATGATATTTTATTTAGTTTCACACATTGTAAAAAGAAATTGTATGATTTTATTTTTTGTGAGTATATAAAGGCTCCATCTTAAAAACTCGCCTAGGGCCCCTGAAATCTCAGGGCCAGCCCTGGTCATAACTCATAACAAGACTCAATTGTATCAGATAGTACCTAGTCTGAGTCAACGTGGATTCATGCTTCCCCAAGGTATATAATTTTAAAAATTTTAAGATTATATAATTTTATAAATTACACTAATATTTTGAATGGTTTATATATTTTGAGTGAAAAGCATTAGGTGCAACTCATAATATGACAGCAAGTCTTCTCAAAATTTCATTGTCGAAGTTTCTTTAAAGATTTGTTCTATTTAAAAAGTAAACAGAGCAAAGGCGGCATAGCCCAATGTCACAAATATATCTGATATTTTTAAATTTACCATGTTTTCTGTAAAATACTAATTGCCATTAATATCCCAAGATTTATCGACGCTGTGGTAAATTCCCAGTAAATACTTGATAAAATCACATTAAAAATGCAATAAATGGTAATATTGCAATAATATCATGATAAGTTCCTGGTTTTAATTTTTTTATTAATATTTTATTTTATTAAAACTTTCATTTATTATATTTTTATCATTTTTAAATATTACATTTTTCATGAGAATTTCACATTAATTTCAGAATTTAAAAATATACCGAAATTACCAATTGTCGTTAACATCTTGAGAACGGCATTTGTGACAATGGCATAGCCTAGAACTATCATTCTAATATGATGTTAAAATGTAGACTTGTTAAATAAGAAAAAGAAATTATATAGTGCTCAACAGCTTTTAGTCAAAGATAATTGTTTTAAGCCATCAAAAAAATATTCAATAGTTAAAAATCTTCACTTAAGATCAGGTGATTAACAATGTTTATGGGATGATGTAGAATTGCAATTAATATTATAGATTAATATAAAATTAGTTTTTTTTTTCATTTTTGATAGAAATTAGAAAGTCCTTTCATTTAGATATGAGAGGAACAAAACATAATAGAAAGTTCTAGCAGCAACATACATAATATATACATACAAACAAAAGCATAGACTAAGATCCTATTCAGTCATCAATGATGATGATATCATCTTCTGGAAGCATTTTTCCTTTTTCCTTTGGATCCATCCATCGGATCACAACTGGAAGTGGATGCAGTGATCTGAGTGGCAGGGGGAGCAAGTGCTTCTCAACTGACAAATGGCTGCATAGGAGGAACCTTGTCAGGAAAAGGAATGTCTTCTATAAAATTGAACTTCCCATGGATTATTTGTATGAGCATGTAAAATTAACACGGGATTTCTTATCTCTCGTGTGTTATGAGAGAAGAAAAGAAGTATTGTATTAATAGAGAAGATTACAAGAGAGAAATCTGGAAGGGAATATACAATTATGAAAATAAAATAAATACAAAATCAACTCCTTCAATTAACAATGCTTAATTGAAGGAGGTCAACTCTAATACTGCCTCTCAAAGTGGAGCGTGTATGTGAATAACGCCCATCTTGCAAATCAAGTTATGAAATGAATCTTTGCCCAACGGTTTGGTGAATATATCAGCAATTTGATGAGAAGAGGGGATGTGGCGAGGTACAAGGAGCCCAGATTGTATTTTTTCCGAACAAAGTGACAATCAAACTCAATATGTTTGGTCCGTTCATGAAAAAGGGGATTGTGTGCAATGTGTAAAGCAGCTTGATTGTCGCAGAATAAGGTGATGGGTGAAGGGTGGTTGATGCCAAGACCACTGAGTAAGTACTTCAACCATTGAAGTTCACATGTCAGAGTGGCCATAGCACGATATTCGACATCAGCAGATGAAAGAGAAACTATAGTTTGCTTCTTCGTCTTCCAAGAAATAAGGTTGGAGCCAAGAAATGTACAATAACTAGTGGTGGACTGGAGAGTGGTTGGGCAACCAGCCCAATCCAAATCACAATATCCTTTGAGGTGAAGTGTGCTCGATGAAGATAAAAATATCCTTTTATTAACAGAACCCTTCAAATAGCGAATGACACGGTGTGCAGCATCCAGGTGAACACTACAAGGAGAGTGCATAAACTAATTGAGAATATGAACTGCATAATTGAGATCTGGCCGGGTAACAGTAAGGTAAATAAGACGACCCATAAGAAGGCGATAGATGGTGGGATCTGGCAGTAAGGTGCCATCATCAGGAGATAACTTCAACTGTTGTTCCATTGGAAAATCGGAAATACGGCCACCAATGAAACCAAAGTCTTTGAGAATATCTAAAATATATTTGCGTTGAGAAAGAAAAAGACCTTTCTTAGAACTGGCAACTTTAATACCGAGAAAATATTTGAGTCTCTCCAAGTCTTTGATATAAAACTTTTCTTCAAGGAAGTGCTTAAGGCGTTTGATGGCCAAATTATCATTGCCAGTCAGAATAATATTATCCACATACACGAGCTCAAAGGTGGAAGAGCGTCCTTGATGATAGGTAAACAAAGAATAATCAGACTTGGACTGTGAGAAACCAGCTTGAAGAAAGGTCAACAAAAATTTGGCAAACCATTGCCGGGAAGCTTGCTTGAGCCCATAAATGGATTTGTTTAACTCCCCCTGTCGTGAAAAACCAGGTGGAAGCATCATATAGACTTCCTCATCGAGATCACCTTGTAAGAAGGCATTGTTGACATCAAGTTGATGAAGAGATCAATTCTTGACTGAAGCAATAGAAAGCAACGCATGAACGGTGACAAGTTTAGCAATAGAAGCAAAAGTATCATGATAGTCCAGGCCTTCAACCTGAGTGAAGCCTTTGGCAACCAGAATAGCTTTATAGCGTTCAAGAGACCCATCAAACCTATACTTGATTTTGTAGACCCAGTTACAATCAATGGGTTTCTTATTGGCGGGCAGAGAGGTAAGACTCCAGTAATCATTTTTCTCCAAGGCTGCAATCTCATTTTCCATGGCCTCTTTCCAATGCGGGGATTTAACTGCTTGGGAAAAGGTACGTGGCTCATCTGAGAAACAAATAGAAGAAAGAAAAGAGAGATGTGCAATAGAAAAATGAGAAGTAGAGAGATAATGATGAAGAGGACAAGGAGTACCTGACAAGTGGAATAAGATGGAGAGGGCCGATGCTCATCAGAGGCAGTGGAACACTGATAATCATCCAAATGAGGAGGTGGGCGTCGAATGCGATGAGGACGGTCGATTGGTGTCAAAGCAGTAGGTGGAGTAATAGTGGACTGTCCCAAATCGAGAGGAGGAGCGGCAGTGTCGGACGGTGAGGCTAGAGGGATGGAAGTAACAGAAAGGTCAGTGGGAAAGGCGAAGGTGGGGTCATCAGGAATGGGTAAGGGGGTAACACGAGAGGAGGAAGGTAAATCACTATAGGGAAAAATGCCTTCGTAAAAGGTGACCTCACGGGAATTATAAATGGTTTTTGAGGCTAAGTAAAAAATGCGGTAACCTTTTTTAGCATAGGGATAGCCAATAAAAAGTCTTGGTTTGGCACGTTGGTCAAACTTATGTTGTATAGATTGATTATGACCATAACAAAGACTGCCAAAGACACGCAAATGGGAATAATCCGGTTTGGAGTTAAACAAGACTTCATGTGGTGATTTGTCGCCTGAAAGGGATGTTGGCATTTTGTTGATCAGATAGGTGGCAGTAAGGATGCACTCATCCCAAAATTGGAGAGGGAGGTGAGATTGAAAACGAAGGATACGGGCAACTTCAAGAAGATGACGATGTTTTCGTTCAACAACGTCATTTTGTTGTGGCATGGCAACACAACTATGTTGGTGGATGATCCCATGGGTAGAAAAGAAATGTTGCATGGTAGTGGAGAGAAACTCAGTACCGTTATCTAAACGAACTTGTTGAATAACAGGAAAAAGTTCACCACCAGTGCTAGAATGAACAGAACCAATCGTATAACAAAATTGGGTTTGAATCATGGCAAAAAATGATGTTATATGTTTGTGGGTTTCAGATTTAACATGCATGAGGTAAATCCATGTGCAACGAGTGAAATCATCTACTATAGTTAAAAAATATCGAGAACCATTTAAAGATGGTTGAGAAAAGGGTCCCCAAATATCACAATGAATTAATGCAAATGGTCTATTAGTATTAGTAGAACTAGAAGGAAAATGTAACCGTTTATGCTTAGCTTGAGGACAAATAGTACAATGTTTATTCTAAAAGTAGGAAATAAAAGGAATATCCTTTGCTAAAAGATGTAAACTACGTTTATTCAAATGTCCAAGTCGGAAATGCCAGAGATCAATAGAAGGTGGTGTGACTACAGCGAGAGCTAAGGCCGCATGGAAGTAATAGAGACCGTCATGAGCATTACCCTGTCCAATCATCTTCCTTGTTGACAGGTCCTAAAAAAGACAACGAGTAGAAGAAAAAGTCACCAAACAAGAAGAGGATTTAGTGAATTAATGAATAGAAAAAAGGTTAAATTTGAAAGATGGAACAAATAGCACATGCTCAAGTGTAATGGATGATGAAAGATGAACAGTCCCAACGTGCGAGACTAGTGCGATGGAACCATCAAGAAGGTGCATAAAGGGGGGGGTGGGGGGGGGTGGGGTGGGGGTTAGGATAAGGCATATAGGAAGAAAATAAAGCTAAGGAAAAACACATGTGGTTGCTGGCGCCAGTGTCTATAATCCAAACAGAGTGATAAGGAACAGAAAGGGCAATACTTGCAAGATGAACTGAAGATGTGCTACTACCTGGAGAAATCAGAGCCAACAACTGATTATACTGGTCCTAAGTGAGTGCAGGCGGAGTCATGGTCGGATCAGCAGGGCGTGGCAGAGGCTGAGTAACAAAAGCATGATCACGAGACGGAACCGGAGATGATGGTGCATCAGATTTGCGTGGAGGATAACCCAGAAGCTTGTAGCAACGATCACGATTGTGGCCATCTCGTCCACAATGAGTACAGTGGAAACGAGGTTTATGGTTGGCAGAAGGACCGCGCTGAGAAGGGCCCCCACAAGTACTCGGTTTGGCAACAAGAGCTGCTGCATTTGGAGTGAGAGAGGAGGCTGAATGAATCTCCTGTTGTTTCTCTTCCTGACAAACTAAAGAATAAATCTTCGTGACGCTGGGAAAAGGGTCCATAATGAGAACTTGACTTCGAAGAGAAGCAAAGCGATCATGTAGACCCTGTAAAAATTCCATGGCACGAGTCTGCTGAAGATGATTGGCGACAGCTTGCCCATGACCACAAGTGCAAGGGGGTATGGAAAGAAGAGAACTAAGCTCATTCCACATAGCTTTGAGGCGAGTGTAATATGCAGAGACGGACAAATTATCCTGTGTGAGGGTGGAGATAGACCGTGTCAACTGATAAAACTGTAGAGCATTCGACTGAGAAAAACACTCAAAGGGATCAAGCTAAATATCTCGGGCGGTTGTGGCATACAAAACACTGGTACGAATGTCAGTAGTGATGGAATTAAGTAGCCACGAAATGACCATATTATTGCAACACTCCCAATTATCAAGATCAGGTTATGTAGAAGGTTGCACAAAGGCGTCATCGACGAAACCAAATCTGTTTTTATCGCGTAAAGTTATTGTAACAGAGAGCAACCAAGAACCATACTTATCACCACAAAGAGGAGGTGAAACAAGAACCAATGTCGGACTATCTAAGTGATGAAGTGTGAAAGGGTCGACGGCGGGACTGGCAGAAGAGGAGCTGCCAGAGCCGAGTTGTGCGCCAGCCGTGGAAGAAGTCTGAGTAGAGGCAGTGGCAGCCATGAAAGCAAAAAATGGTGCTATTGGGCTACGTGAAACAGATCTGAGCTCATATCTTGAAGGTGGGCAGCAATCTCGAACTTGGACGAAATGGTGAGTACCATCGCAGAAAGAGATGTAGAATCACAGAGCAGTGGGTCGGCAAGATGCAGTTCGGCAACATGCAGAGCAACAAATCGACAAGGCACAAATCGGCGACCACTCGAAGTGTTGCTAGAAGCACAATTCACAGTCTGAAGTATGTAGATCTACAAGGAGCCAGCGCCGTTGAAACAGCCTCAGAAAAAGTTTGGAGAGCAGATCCAGCGCCGTTGAAACAGAGAAGTGCTCAAGGTTGCAGAGACAAAGTCCAGAGCAGAGTGCAGGTCAAGAAGAGGGACGCTATCTCATAGCACAATGGGAATAATAAAGGCGACTAGGAGTGCGGGCGGAAGTGTAGACAATACGCAGGGCAGCATATCGGAAATCAGGGAGATTGGCAATATGCAGATCGGGGGCAAAGGGTGGCAAAAAGGGAGGCAATACCCAAATCTGCAACTCAGATAGAGCGGCAACACTCAGATCAGCAGAGTGGCGGCAAACAGCAGACAAGACGCAGGGCTGCAACTCAGGCAGATCTGCGATACACAGATCTACAAGCCAGAAACGGAAAAAAAAAAAAAAAACACTGAGGCAATGACACAATGCGCGGAAGAGGAGTCCGTGTCTGAGAAAAAAATGGGTTGTGTTCGTTGCTGTGAACAGAAATGAAAAAAAAAATTAAGGCAAAGATGGAAATCGAAACCTACTCGATACCATGTAAAATTTACATGGGATTTCTTGTCTCTCTTGTGTTATGAGAGAAGAAAATAAGTATTGTATTAATAAAGAAGATTACAAGATAGAAATCTGGAAGGGAATATACAATTATGGAAATAAAATAAATACAAAATCAACTCCTTCAATTAACAATGCTTAATTGAAGGAGGCCAACTCTAATAGAGTAGAAGGAAAGTCGGTATTAAAATCCTGAAGCTGATGAGAATAGGGGAAAGACTTCTTGAGGAATCTTGATATGTATACTCTTCAATTTGTACTATGTGTATAGGTGGGATCGGATTATGTTGGGTCTACTCGAGATGATTTTAGATTTCTCAATCTAACTTAACTTGAATTTTATGAAGATTTTTGTCTTAATCTAATTCCACTTTAAATACACAAATACATAATCCAAACCCACTGATTTCTCATATCAGGTCATGTGGGTTAGATTAAAACTCAATCCAAACTTCACCCTTACTGATCAATTTGCACTATTACATATGGGTTAACCATCCTCACAAAGGTGAATGATGACAAAATCTGGGTTGAAATCCGTGGCCATGAGGAGCTTAATTTCTTCAAGGATAAACCCTCCCATATTCTGATCTCTCGATTTGACTAGATCATTAGCCTTCGCATTTGATTCAAAAGAGCATAGCTGGATTTGGACATTAAGCAGCTTCCCCATTTGTGAGAGAGATTGTAAGACATCTGTAACGAGAGACGCCTCTTCTTCATTTTCTCTTTGATCATAATGGATCGATGTTGAACCCCGTGGACGTACCGAAAGGGAACCACGTATGATCTTTATATAGTGATTTGTTTCTGTTTGTTGATTTCTCTTTTTTTATCTTCGATATTGTTGTTTGTATGTGGACGAAAGACATTTCCTCTCAATACATTTTGTATTGAGTCACGTTCTTCAACAAATTGAAGAATTAAATAGCGGGACACCACAAAATAGTTTTGGGATTTTGTTTTTTTCCTGCCACTTTCACCCTTCACATCACAACACACATATGCTGCCTTTGGTTGAGGGGTAAATTTTTCAAGGGGTGTAACAAGGGGTGGATATCCAGGGGATGTAACCAAAAGTGAATAGCCTTTGCTTCCAAAGGATATTCAAAAGATAAGGGAGAGGGATAAAGAAAGGCAATTTTTTTTGCTCTTACTCTTAAATTACCAAACAAGGGTAATGAAGGGTGTTACCCCATTACCCTTACACCGCCCTCATCCAAAACGTAGCCATAATATTAAAATAGGGAGAAAAGGAATTGCCTTGACAGATGCACAAGAAAGGAAAAATGGGTCAGTAGGGCTTCCATTGATAAGGATTTGAAAGGAAGACAAGCAGACACAAGACAACTGGTTGACCTTTACTCGGTAGTCGTATGTTTGGAGAAACTGTCTGATAAAAGATGAAGGAGAGAGAATAACATGATTTTGCAATGTCCAATTTTGCCCGAAGCCATTATGTTGAGTCCCTTTGTCTCTCGCATGGAATTCAGGAATTCCGTTGGAATGATAACACTTTCCTGCATACCTTTTACAAACGCTGCTTAATTTTAGGAAATAAGGTTGAGAAGATGTGGGGTGGATAACAATGTTATACTATTTTTCTAAAAAAATTAAATTTAAATTTGAAATGTTGCTTTATTAGTAAAACTGAAATTCTTTCTTGTTTTCTAAATTTGAAGCCAAACTAAAATTTTCAACTTGGAAGTAAATTTTGTACAAAGTTTAAAATTTCATACTTTTTTGGCAATTTTTTTATTGTGATCTATAAATGCCCTCTGAACTCATCATTTTTTTCAAGTCTTCCATTGCTTGGGAGCCTCGCTCTTGCCTAGTGCAAGAGAAAAAAATAAAAATAAAAATAAATTTTATAATAATAATAATAATAATAATAAAAGTTAGGAATAGGGATTAAAGAGCTCAACGACTCTCTCCCTTAATGGTTTTGTAACTCTCAGGATTCAAATTTCTTAACTGTTTGGAAGAGAAACCTTTAGAACGGTGATCGTTTTTACTTCTAGATGAGATAATGATAGTGTCCAAAGGATGGAAAAGAAATTACCTTAGCTACTAGGAGAGAAGTAGCCAGAAGGTGCCCTTAAGGCCTCCCAATTTCATGCAAGAGGTATAGAGCAATGTTATTAGAACCGGACCATCTAACGAACTATCTTCGAGGAATGTTGGGTTCAATCGTGGTCAAAGTCGGTCAAAGCTGGTAAAGTAATAATGTAATAAAAATATTACAAATAATATTAAATGATTTTTTTTTTTTTGTTTAACACTTCAGATTCTAAGAAATATACCAAAACAGTAAAGGATGTGGGATGGGAATGGTAAGGCACTTTTATATTTCAAGTATCTCCATTTTTAATATTAAATTTTGATATTTTGAAGGGGAATTTTTTTAAAAAAAAAAATTCAAATTTGATTTTTCACGGTCTAACTTGGTCCAACGCAGTTTTTTGCGATTTAACTACAAAAATGGTTTTTGAGCTGGATCGAACCGGAATCCTGGCAGCTTAGGTCGAACCGCCAGTCGTAACGCGGTTCAGTTCGGTTTTGATAACACTAGTATGGAGGGATGAACCAGATAGAAGGAAGCTCTCTCTCTATAAGGTCTACGTAGAAAAGAGGGGTAGTGAGTTTCCAAAACATGGATTGGCTCTTATACCCATCTTGCCCCCACTCGCTTGGACAATCCGATATTGAATACCGGATCATCTGATGCTTGTCGGATCATCCAGTCCCTCTCCCAAATCGTCCTACAAAGAGCAACCATGTTAGTGCCCCGGCCTTGCCGAGTCCCTATGTTTGTCAATTCCATGACTTAGGAAGAAGCACTTGCTAGAAGCTTGAAAACTCAAGGTGATCAAGTGTAAATATCATGCTCCACCGGATTAAAGTTCATCGTTATAGTAATTACAAAGCAGGTATCTGGCCATAAATGACTTTAGGTGGTACTCACACCTTAGGAGGACCATTCCTAGGCTTAGTTGAACAAATGATAAAAACCTAGAGAAGAAGCTGGACAGTAAACGAACTTGGAAATATGATTTCAGTTCACTGTCAACTCGACCAGTCGTTCTCACCTACCCCTCGTTGGAGATAGAACCGACCCATCGTGGTCAAAGACTAGTCAGCAAGATTGACAAAGGTTTTGGATCATACAACTGTCATTCTGGGTATGTCTATGATCGAGAGTCTCGTATGCACCGACTCCTCAGTCAAAGGATGAAACGACCCCTCGTGGTCAACGACTCTTCGATAAAGACTTATGAGTTCTAGAACTTAAAACTTAGGTGGACTCTAGAGAAAACAAACATATCGGTAATACAGACCGGTCGAGAGTACTAGGACCAACACCTTGATAAATGGCGACAGATCAGTCTAGGTAAGACTAATTTCTAGACTTGAAACTCTGTCAATATGGTGTTGCCCTAGATCGAGCCTCTCGTATGGACCAACCTCTCAGTGCCATGATTGTCGACCCATCAGTAACACAGACCTATTGGCCATATAAAAATTGTGACGATAAAAGTGCATTTAATGCTCAACGATCGGGTAATTAAACAGTAATATTTTTAGTCATCGACCCCTCTATGCGCCCGACCTATTGGCACTGGACTGTCCCAAAAAACTGGTTGTCTTCTCTATAAATACCAATCTTTGTGCAACCAAGTGGACATCCTTTGAAAAATCTGTTGGACCCTCATCATTATCAGTGAGCTTAAACAAGGGCCAACAAAAAGATCACTCTCTCTTGTGATTACACTTGGGATATCCAATACAACCAAATCATAGTGATTGTAGTTGTGAAAAGAGAGAGGGGAAATGATATACAAACTAGGAAAGATTTGGTAGAACTAGTTTCTTAGTCACACTGAAATTGTGATTGCTCAACAACGGCTACAAGGGGAAGCGTCGGGATTAATTCGAGCACACATTGGGTGGATCTTTGAGAAGCACATATCATCAAGAGAGAGCTACGAAGGCAACTGCTTCTTAGTTTTAATTTTATTTAAAACCTTTGATGTTAATTTTAAATTACTCGCAAGCGTACGAACCAGTTTATAGTATAGAGTATGAGTGCGAGGTCGTACCCAAAGGAAACCGACAAAATATATGTATGAAACAGAAGATGGCATTATTAAAATGATGTGATTTAAAGAAATAATTTTCTAAAACATATAGTTATAATCTTAATTTAGAACAATAAATGGTTTTGATGAATTTTGAGAAAGAATAAAATAAATCAATGATAAATAATTTGTTTACATATTTAACAATGGAATCAGGTCAAGTATCGAAGCGGCATGTTATCCTATTTAAAAAATAAATAAATGGCCTAGACTATGAAATATTCTGGAATTATTAAATATAATTCAAGTTCCTTATTTAATAAAATTCTAATTAGAATAATTATGTCGTCCATTAAAATGGAATTTTTCAAATCAACTCTTAGGCTTGAGCGAGATATAAACTTCCATTTTCCAGAAATAAAACAAACCGTTCTTGAAAAGAACCTTAGACTGGAAAATTGGTCAAGTCCCACTGATCCTAAAAGGGGTTCCACTTTTCCTTGAAAAATTCTAATTTTTAATTTGTTTCATAAAGTTCATAAAAAGAATTAATATAAAATTAAAAACCATCATTATTAAATATTTAATAATTGGGAATAGCATACATCTAAACAAACCGCCATGAATTTTATTTAAAAATTTAGAAATGAAATACAATTCTTTTGGACTTTACATAAAGATAAAAAAATAAAATAACTTACTAGAAATTATTTATTTTCCTCTGTCTTTCGTCGTCCAACTTCAGTCTTCAATATCTTGCCCGGTTCAACCTTCAATGGACTCAAACACTTGAATTTATAGGAGAAAAAGGAATGAGATAAGGGACCTTTTAAACTCAGCCGGGATAAGAGACCCATTTAAATTCAAATAAAGGATTGTCGTGGAAGCCTCTTTTATCACTATCTTTCTTTCCTCTGGTAAAGATCGGTTGAAAACCAGCTGCACGGCTGACTCTATCTTATCTCTTCTTCTCTTATCTTTTCTTCCCAACTTTCCTATCTTCTTTCTGTTCTCAGCTGCCATCGATTCAGCTGCCAGCTGGTACACGGCAGCTTTCCATTTTCTTCTCTGCTCTACCTTATCCCAGCTCAAAATCAAATTCTTCTTTATCCTCTGATCTTCCTTTCTCAGTTTCAATCTTCTCTTCTTTGGAACCCAGCTGCTACATGGCAGCTGGTTCTTATCTTCTTTTGATCTTCCATTCCTCTCATAGCCGTTTCTCTCTTCTTCCTTATCTCTATCTTCTCGGCAACCCACCTTCTTCTTATCTTATCTTCCCAGCTCTATCCGGCAGCTCTCTTCTCATCAAATCTTATCTTCTTCTTCTACCGATTCAAACTCTGGATCTGTCTCTGCTTTTCAGCTGTTGTGTTCACTGTGCGCCGCTTCTTCTCAGCTAGCTGCTGTTGGCTTCAACTGGCTGCCTTTCTTCTCCTCTACTATTGTTTGCTCGGCACTTGATCCAGCTAGAAGGCCAGGCCGTGCTGCCCTTCTCAGCTGGTTGCTTTTTGCTGTTGTTCTGCTGCTCTTCTTCTCAGCTGGTTGCTGCTCTGGTGCTGCTTTGCATCTCAGCTGGCTCATATTTCTCTTCCGGCTGCTGCCTGCTTCGGTGCTAAGATCGCAGCTGCTGTCGGTTGCCGCTGCCGCTGCTCCGCAATCTCTTTAGCTGGCTGCCTCCTCTGTGCACCGCTGGTTTCAGCTGCTCCATCTCTTCTCACCTGGCTGCCCTACTTCTCTCCACCGCTGGCTGCTGTTTTTTCCATCAACCTTAGCACTCTGACTAGCTCTGGCCTTTTGGCTTGCTGCCTCCTCTGTGCACCGCTGGTTGTTGTTTCCCTGCCTCGACTGCAATCTATCAACAGCAGACTCTGCTGCTGCCACTGGTTACAACTGCTCCACCATAGGCCCAGCTTGGTGTGATTTGATCTTGTTGTTTCATCTGCTTTCAATCTCTGCAACTGCCTCTGCTTGCTGCTGATTGGTAGCTGCTACAAGGCAGCTGTTTCTTCTCCTTTTTCTTCCCAGCTGCTAGACTGATGCTGCTTGCTCTTGTGTGCGCCGTTGCTGCTTTCATTCACTGATCCGGCTTAGTGATTGCCGCGGTGGATGGCTGCCGTACATCTCAGTTGGCTACCTTCTTCACTGTTTCTTCCATAAGGCCTGCAACCAGATAAAGAAAAAAATATAGAAAAGAAATAGAAATAGAAAAAGAATTGGTAATAGTTTCTTTAGGCTTTCCTTCAGGTGCCAGGCACTCAATCGAGAGTCAACGAGAAGGGTTGGTAGATGAAACTCGGTTTTGACTCGAATAAAATTTAAGCATGAGTGTAGACGGAAACTTAATCTACCCATTCTGAAGGTGATGTAGACTGAATTTTTGACTTCAGACATTTTTTTATCATTTTTATTTTCTTTTCTTGTATTTTTCAAAATAAACGGTAATACTAAAAACAACATTTAAACAAATCTAATATTTATAAAATAAGGACTAATTAATCTAATATGAAGGGGTAAAATTGTAATTTTACGGTGTTAATCAAATACCCCCAAACTTAGACTTTGCTAGTCCTCAAGCAAATCTAAATCTAAAAACTAAAAACAGAAAATTAAAATCCTGAATGACACCAATTTCGCTAGTTTTCTAGATTGCATTTAGCATATGCAACAAGCCTTTAAACCCATAGGTTACCCCTAGTGGACGAGTTATAGTCTCGTGAGGGTTTTTAGTGATGATACTCACAAACATCAAATCTTTTTTTTTTTTTTCTATTTTTCAGCAAAAACACATAGCCAAAAATCTAAACATCATACAACTCTAAAATTTGTTTTACAAGACTTATACTCGGAGTGTTGTGTGTGATAGCCATTATTAAGACAGTCTTTTTTCTCCAAATTGACACAAGTTTTATAACCACCATTGGAAAATACGCTTTGACTTCAATCCTCACCTGATATATCTCTCAGAAAGACTAACGCTCAATGGTGGGTTTATTTTCTCTCAAGGTATATGTGAGCAAAGTTTACGTTTTCAAATCAAAGTTCTCACATATGTTTTAAACAAAGACAACATAGATGAAGAAAATAATTGATCTCATGATTAGATGCCACTTTCCTAAGAACGTTGAGTCAAACATCTTTATTTTTCCTCCTCTATTTTCTACATGAAATACCTTATTTAGACTTAGGATCAATAGGACTTTTCAATAGGACGAAACGAGGCTTAGGATTAGGTCATATCAAAGAAGGGATAAAAGACTCTAAAAATTAACATTTTCATAAGAAAATGTTAGAGGTCTTTATAATATGAGCAGGATATTTTTCCTCTAATATTTCTCACAAATTTTTTATTTTTTTTTAACATCCCATTTTGACATATGGATGTTTTTTCAGCAATTTTTTTTTTTAAAGAAACCTCTTTTCTTTTCTTTTTCAACATCCCTCTTTGATGTATGATGTTCCCATGTTTATTTTCTCTTTTATTTTCATTTTTCAGTTGGAATTCTATCCCAAAGTCTTCCCTACATTTTCTCATATGATGATAGGTAATGGATATAAATTTTGGCTCAAACGTCCATGTCAAGAGTTGGGTATGGAAGATATGGCTGTCAATAAAGAGGCTATATTAGCTCAAATAGAGAACTATCAAGATGGAATGACCA
>JAAGOE010000362.1:0-21751 GCA_013350335.1 Chimonanthus salicifolius
AATGTATTAAATCTGTTGGTATCTTTTATTCTGTTGGTATTTTTATCCCTTGATTCACTTCTTTTAAAGTTTTTAAACTTATTTCTTTTATTGAAGTTTCTTAAGAATTTTTTAGCTAACAGGGCAACATCATCTTCACTATCAGATTCAGATTTTTCTTCTTTAAGTTTCTCACTGTTTGAAGATGATTTTAAAGCAACAGACTTCTTTTTAGGTATCTCATCTTCAAAATGAAGTTCATAAGTTTGAAGGGATCCTACTAGGTCATCAATTTTCATGAAGGATACATCTATACTCTTCAATAGCTGCTACCTTAGGTTTAAATCTCTTGGGCAGATTTCTAAGTACCTTGGTACAAACTTTAGATTCGGGAATTATCTCTCCTAAGGCCCACATAGAATTTACTATATCACTCAGCTTAGAGTAAAAGTCCATAAACATCTCACTTTCATCCATTCGTATATTATCAAATTTTGATTGGAGAATTTGGAGTTTAGACCTTTTAACAACAGAAGTACCTTCATGTGTTCTTTCTAAGATGTCCCAAGCATCTTTAGCTGTTATACAAGTCATGATACGTTTAAACTCATCAGGTGAAACAGCACAATTAATGGCATTCAAAGCCTTTCCATTTGCTATGTATAACATTTTTTCCATGTCTGTCCAAGTGAAATAATCTTTAAGTTTGGTACCAATAACTTGTTGTACAGATTTTCCAGCTTCATCTTTAGTAGGTTTTTCTATGATTTCCTCAATCGGTGGTTCCCAACCTCTTACAATTGATTCCCAAACAGCTCCATCTAGTGATATAAAAAAGTTTTCATTTTGCCTTCCAAGAGGCATAGTTGGAGCCATCAAAATAGGGAGGTTTAGAAACGGGGTGACTATCACCTTTGTGCATGATTCTAGTAAAGGATCAACTCGGACGGTTAAGTCCAACTCAGAGTAACCGAGCTCTGGATACCAATTGAAATTCCGCTACTAGACGTATACACGACCTAGAGGGGGGTGAATAGGTCGGTTTTCAATTTTAATTCCTTTTAAAATTTTCTTACCAATTTAAATGTTTAAGTGAGCAAAACAATCAATCCATGCATTCAATCACATATAACACAAATATTTTATAGTGGTTCGGTTTCATCAAACCTACATCCACTGTTAGACTTCCAACTCTAGGGTCGTCCCAAATATACTATGTAAGGGTCTCACACCCAAATAGTACAACCTAGTTTTTTATAGAGGTTCAACCCAATCGGTCTAATCCTCTACACCTATTTTTTAGAGTGGTTCGAACACACTGTTCTAATCCACTTTACAATGTTTAAAATAAAACAAGAAGAAAACTTGCCTTGGGCCTTAACCGTTTTCCTTTTAGCTTTTTCTTCTTTACTGAATCTCTGTGCTCCTTTCCATCAACTCGACATCAGCAGCGTATTTTGTAGGCACAGCAGTAGGACAAGGTATGACTGATTTTAGTCCTATTTAAAACACCATATTCTTCATCTTGATTACCCGAATATCATTAAGAAGGATGATGAAGAATACTGTCTATAGGGAAGGCCGAATGCTCTCTCACTGATAATCTTATTCCTCTATATTTTCTGAGTGGATTCGGTACATTAAACAGCCCCCTTACTGTTATTTTATAAACAGTTTCAAACAGTCCTGTTAGTCACGCCTGCGAGGCCTCGCAGATTCTGATGAGGCCTCGCAGTTAGACTAGGAAAGACAACACACGTATGTGCTGTGCAAGCTGACAAACCCAATCCATATAGATACCAGCCAGCTCGTGTTTACTGTGCAAGATTTACAATACTTTCTTAGCCATCAAACAAGGATTAGATGAAAGATTTTCAATATTTACCTTAGCTATCAATTAAGAATCAGATGGAAGATTTTCAACATTTTCCTTAGCCATGGAGGAGCCTTTCCATACTTGTTATGGACAGCTCCTCAAGATATCCAAATTCAAATTTCAACCGAGGTGCAATATCTCACAATGGGTTTATTTGTTTATCATAATAGATTTACCAATTGGCTGCCAATAGATTTCCCATGATTTACCTCTTAATTAAACAGTCACATATTAGTCTGAGTCAGCTCGACACAGGGTCAGCTGCACTCAACTCAGCATAGCTGGTTGCGAGGCCTCGGCAGATTACATGAGGCCTCGAGGCTGAAAGTCATTTATTTAATTTATTTTCCAATTGAATACTAGGTATATGACTTAGCCTAAGGTCTCCTACGGGTCACTTACCTGTGTGCCAATACTGTATTTGATGTAGCCGCTTCAACTTCATACTAGATCTTCTATTCATCCAAGTCAAGTCCAACTGAGTCACGTAATTGACAATAAGGGTGACTCGGACGAACCGGGGCACTTACAAATAAGACTTCCAAATCTATATAAATTCTAGAATCTCAACTATTTTAAAAATAAACTTTTGAAATGTCGGAAACCTTCGAAAATTATAGTTTCTAAAAATAGAAACTGCCAATATAACGCCCCGCCCTTTTTCACTTGCTTCTTCCCGTAAATTCAGAGTCTATTTTTTTTTTTAACAGAGTTGAGTGATAGAGCGCGGAACGTCAAGACGTGAGCTAAGTCCAAACTTCCAAAGTCCGACCCTTAACTGGCCAACCCTATGTGTGCATGGACTAAGACCATGAAAAGTAGTTCACACATAGCATATAAACATGCGCAATAAAATCATAACATGCGGAAACATAATAGAACACAGTTCTATTTCATTCAGATAGCAAAATACGTCAAGTCTGTAATCATCATTATCATATCATCATTATTCAGTAAAATATCCAACCATAGCAAATTCATCTAAGTTATTACATCCGAACTCTAGATACTCAAAATACAAGCCTATGAGTATCTTAAACAAATATAAATGAAAATGTAACACCCCAATTTCTCAATGAAGTGGATAATTACGAAAATGCCCCTGATGTGTTAAATTAATTATTTTGTGATGTTAAGTAAGGAAATGGTGGGGCCCATTTCTCAAATTAAGATCATATGAGCACATTAGGAATATCAAGTTTGATTGGATGGGTAATTTCTCAATGAAGTGGATAATTACGAAAATGCCCCTGATGTGTTAAATTAATTATTTTATGATGTTAAGTAAGGAAATGGTGGGGCCCATTGCTCAAATTAAGATCATATGAGCACATTATGAATTCAAGCTTGATTGGATGGGTAATATACATCAATTGGGTCAAAAATGGCTAAATGGGTCAAAGGGCCCAATTGGACCCAATAAGTCAAAATGGATGATTTGACCATTGTGTAAGCTCAAATTAAATGGGGTTAAGCTGATTTGATTGGAATTCAAGTGGACAAAAAATGGGTAGGCCTGATGCACATGTGAAAACCAATTACAAATGACCAAAATACCCATAATTGGGTCATGGAGTCAAAAACGGGTCAAGGAGCTAAATGGGGGGCCCAACGGGTCGGATTGACTTCGTTGACCACAGCCGACCGTGTGGGCCCACAAATGAGTTCAATGGTGAGTTAAATCAGGTTAAGTGGAACTGATTTTATTTAATTTGAATTAAAAATGAGTTGATTCAAATGCATTAAATGTTTGTCAATTAATGAGGTGAGTTGGACATGTGAGTTGGACATGTGAGTTGGGTGAGTCAAAGTGGAAGTCAATGGGACTGTAAATCACTGAGTTCAAAGGGAATATGAAGAGGTGGCTTGGTCTCAAACCAACCAAAACAAGTCCCACACGTTGGGGACTTGTTTTGGGTGATTTTCATGCTAAGTTAAATGCAAATGGATGGGATTGAGATGAGATACATGGAGAGCTGAATGGCTGCATTGGTAGGTGCCAAGGGGTGCCTTGGACAACACCCAAGACCCATCGTTTTATGCAAGAATTGATGAGGGAGTGGAGGGGTTTTGGGGGCTGAAATACAAAAGGAATGAACACTCCCATTTGGCCGAATTTCATTTCAAGAAAAACCTTTGAATTCCATCTCCTTTCTCTCCCTCAAGAACACTTCTCTTGCCCGAACCAGCTGTGGTGTTTTTCATGTCTCACTGACGGATAAGAATCTCCTTTCTCTTTTTTTTATAAAGTATTGATAAAAAAATACATAGGGTGAGGTTCGGCCATGTAGTATGGCCAAACCCCACCAATGATTATTGATGGACTTTGTGCTAATTCATAACGAATGGGAGAGGTATGTATGTATGATGTAAAGGACCAAAGAAAGGTGGTGAGGTTTGGCCAAGTAGTATGGCCGAACCCCACTAAGGTGGAATAGTTATGGATGTTAGTTTCAATATGGTTTAAGGTCAATGGCAAAACCGTAAATACTAGTCAAAGTTCAATATGAAAGGATTGACCAAAGGAATGATTTGTGGGCCAAAACCCAAGTGGTATGGTTCGGCCATGATGCATGGCCGAACCCTACCAAGATATGTTTGTAATAAGTAATGTCTAATGAGGATTAAATAAAGGAGAGATCAAATTAAAGTGGGTGATGTTAGGCCATGGGCATGGCCGAACCCCACGAGATGGTATATGAGACTTAAACTTGATTAGGAATCAAGTAGATTAAGTATTGATTTGCTATTACATAACAAGGTAACGGAACGTGAACGGCGGGCTAGTCGTGACCAGGTGAAGCTAAAAAAGGAACGACATTTAAGCAAAGTTTAAGTAGGTTTCCTACCTACTTGTAACCACAGTTTTACCCTAGTTTTCTTATGAGACTCTTGTTTATTTTATGTGGTTTTGAATGATATATTATGCATTAACAAATGGCATACAAGCATTGGCATCTCATGCATAGACATGGGATGATGAATGAGGTTCTACAGTGTTACAACTATGGGTTACGTCATCTTTCGACGGTGCAAGTCACGCCAGGAGGAGTAACATGATGGTCATAGTCACATTGGTCTCCTTAGGCGATGAGAGTCCCGCCAGCAGGACTAATACGTGATATGAATCAGTCAGTGATGAAGAGATGGAAGTGTATTATGAATTACCTTGTCGGTGCGTGGCACGTCAAGTGATGGCTATGAATGTACATGATGGGAGGGTCTCATTGCATGTGCATACTTCATAGCATTGTTTTACCTGTTTTTACTAATCATGTATTATGATATATATGCATGTTTTATATGCTAATCATGTGGTAGCCCTGATCGGGAACCTACTGGGCGCGTTGATCTAACGCCCTAATTCTATCCTCAGAAGAGAATGCAGGTACAAAGAAAGGGAAAGAAAAGGTCGTTGACCAGGAGGGGAGCCAAGCCTAAGCGCTTGAATGTTGGACTGGACTTCTTTTTATTACTGTCATTTGAACTATATTCTGTTGGACATGTAATAAGTTAATACTTGCTATGGTTTGATTAGATTATTAACTATGGATGGTGGTAACCTTAATTAGCAATTGTGACTGTTACTTGCTATCTAGTCATTTCTATTCCGCAGTTAATCTAGTTATTCCGCATGTTGTTATTAGTTCAATGTGTGATTCATTATCATGGTCTAGTCCATGTGCACATGGGTGGCCAGTTAAGGTTCAGACTTGAATAGTCTGAACTTAACTCGCGTCGTGACGCCGCCCGCTCTCTTCCGATGTTTTATTATTATTATTAAAAAAAAAAATTAGACTCTGAATTCTCGGAAAGGACAGGGCGTTACAGAAAAGCATCCAAGCTCCTATGCCTGGCCCCGTTTTGCGTTCGTCGTTCCCTTCGTTTCCTGTATCATCAACTAGGGTAGAAGTAGGGCGTTAGTACAACGCGCCCAGTAGGTATTCCAATAGGGTTAACACTTGGGTTAGTACCAACAATCCAGATATAATATATATCAAAACCAGTTATAATAAATCATTCCATACTTTCAAAATATTGTATCCAAAACAGTGTATGATAATAGAGATCCAATCATATCGATAAAACCAGAAACCTTGCATGATAATAAAGATCGTAATCATGCCGATTCAATGCCATGCCATGCTATCATATGCAATGAGTCCCACCCATCACAAAACATAGGGTTTACTCTTGAGGAATTCTCCTCATCAAAGTATCTTCCTGGTGGAATGCTCGTCACTAAGGTCTTCTCTCTTGATGGAATTCTCTTCATCAAGGTATTCCCCACAGTTGCCTTACGGACATTCCGACGGAGTGTGGGCTCCGGTTACTTAGTATCCTCTTGATGGAATTCTCATCATCAAGGTACCCCCCTGATGGAATGCTCATCACCAGGGTCTTCATACATAGTATCCTCTTGATGGGATTCTCATCATCAGGTATCCCCCACGAGTGTTTTACGGACGACGGAGTATGGGTCCCCGGTTACCTGTCATCCCTCCCATGCCATGCATGAGATGCAAATATCACATGCTATGCAATTATACAAAATCATAGCATTTAAAAGCTCATATTAAAAACACATGCTATTTTATCAAATAAACATAGCATATAAAATCACCATTTGAAACATATTCTTTGCAATATAAATTCATTAAATCAAGATAAAAACAATGTACATAAACCCATGGTTCCAAAAAAGTGGAATCCTACCAAAGACAGCTACGTGTCCTTGCGTCTTTCGTCCGGTAACCACTCACGATCGTAAACTCCTTGTGAGGTCCCGTTACCTTATAATATAAAATCAATCAAAACCAAGTCCCACTTGATTTACAATCCTTAAGTCCATATACACAATCCTTATGGGGTTCGGCCATTTTCAGTCAATATTACCAAAATGTCATTGGTCTAACCTTAATTAATATTTCATTCAATTAATCCAACATACGTAACCTATGTTCATCAAAACAATTCCCATGGGGTTTGGCCACACATCATGGCCAAACCCATGGTCCCTTATTTTTTACCATAATTACAACAATGCCATCCATGGCTAACATAACCCATGACCTACCATTTTCACATTTATTTACCAAATTGCCATTGTCTCCAGAAACTTAGGCTTAGGTTCCAACACATAGGTCCATTTATTTATTTTAAACATTCTTAACACTCCCAAATAATTTATAATCGATTCCATCAATTTATGTTTGAGTCTCAAAACATAGTTCCATTAATTCTACATAATTACAATATTGCCATCCAAGGCTAAAATTCTATTATTCTCAAAATATTCCCCATGTGGTACACCATGGCCGAACTCATGGTCCTTCTTTCTAGACCTTATTTACAAAATTACCATTGGCCTAATTATTTCCAACGTTCTATAATAATACATACCCTTAAACCCATAATTATCCATAATTCGAAGGTCCAAATTTAGAAGCTTTCTAAATTCCATATCAAACTTTATCATCCATTTTCCATACCTAGAAACCTTCCTATTTAATCACCTTGCTTAGATTCTTTCTAAATTAATATCCAACTTCCATATTTAGAAAGTTTCCAATTTAGAGCCCATCCTTCCATAATTGGAAGGTTTCCAAAAATAATCTCCACCTTCCATTTTAATCTAAGGTCCATAATTGGATAGTTTCTAATTTTAAACTCCACCTTCCAAAAATAATTATCATGCATTAAAATTACCATAACCACTCCAATACAACTCCATGGGGTTCGGCCATGCACCATGGCCGAACCCTATGGTTCATGATCCTTTCAAAACCATATCATTAACCTCAAGTCCATGTATACTCCTTGGTGGGGTTCAGCCATACACCATGGCCGAACCTCACCCTTTTGTTTTGTGCCCTTCTTTCCATTTAAACCTTATTTAAAACATACATAATGTTCTATGGTTTTTATCCCTCAAAAAATAACCAACAGCCTTCCATTAAAATTTATTGAAGTTTTTCCATGTAATCCCTTTAAAGAATTGATAATCCTTCCATGGTTTCCAACCAATAAAATTAATAAATCAGCCCACATGATTTTCATCATTAAAATTCCATAATTAAACCATGTTTTTCCATGGGGTTCGGCCATGCACTATGGCCGAACCACATGGTCCATTCTTTCCATTTTATCTTTCCATGGATCTAAAACCATATAATTACTCCATGACTTTCATCCCAAAATATAATCACCAAAAGCATCCCTTAAAACCATACATTAACCATAATAATATGACCCATGTTTCTTCATTAAAATCACCAAAACCCTTCCATGGGGTTCGGCCATGTACCATGGCCGAACCCTATGGCTCATCCATGTAATTCCTCTTCCATGGGGTTCGGCCATACACCTTGGCCGAACCCTATGGTTCCTTATTTCATTAAAACAAAAACATCTAAACCACTTACTGGTTCCGTGACTCCTTCGGTTTTCCGTCGGTTGATCTTGCTCTTCCAATCTTCTTCTTTCCTTAGTCTTTTCTTCTCCTTACTCTTCCACTCGGCTGGCTGCTCTTGTGCTTCCTGCAGTCTCTCTTTGAATGACAAGTGAATGCCGTGTACCCCTCTCTCTTGTCTCCTTTATTGCTTACAACTTGTCCCAATTTAGAAGGTATCAAGATAACAATTTCTAATGCTTCTTTCCCTTGGTTGGCTACCCTTTCTTTTCTTAATTAATCCAATCTTAGACAATGCCGTGTGCCCTTGTTAAGATAACCAATGCCGTGTGCCTCTTGCTGCCCTTTATAAAATCTTCCATTTGACACCAGATAGAAATTGCCATTGATCCAAACTTAGAAGGTACTATGCGCCCTTGCTCCTTTCTTTTATTAAACCTTCCCTTTAATCTTATCTTAGATTAGAAAGTGCCATGCGCCCCTTGTTCTCTTGATTCTTATAAAACTCCAATTGGTCCTAATATAGAAATAGCAATTGGCATGTTTCACCAAGGGAAGGATCCCTTTTGGCGCATAACTCCCAATTTAGAAGGTGTTAAGATAAGTAATTCCCCTTTTGATAATGCCGTGTGCCCCTCTCTTTTATTCCATTCGGCCAAGTTTTTCTTTATTTAGATTAAAACATCTTCTTCATTTGAATTTAGACAATCGGATGACATTGTCTAATCCAATTTATCTCAACGTGTGGCCCATTTTAGATCCATCCTAAAACTTTTCCATTAATGCCTTTCATGTGCATGCAATTTAATCCAAATCCCTTATTTATATAAATTGCATCACTAATTTAATTCAGCCTCATCTACTTAGGCTTGAACCCACTTGGTGGTCAACCAAGGTAACCATAACCCCTTGGGTCCCAATTTTAGCATTTTGACCCAAATAACAACCTTGACCCAATTAAACACATTTTACCCAATTTATTTTAAATTGAACCTTATCACATATCCGTTGGATCTAAATTGAGCAATGACCCAGCCCTTTACCCATACGAGATCCATATCTAAAATTTTCCAATTAAATGGGTAATTTCCGTAAATATTTATAACTTGAAAATCCGGGGTATTACAATACATGGCTATTTTTATGGGTTGGAAACCATGGAAAGACGTTGGTGAATTTTAATGGATGTTTCGATGAATGTTGAGGTGTAATAAAAAAGGAATTAATAACATGGCCGAACCCCATGGGAGTTTGTTGGTAAAGGTCTATGATTTTAAAGGGTTTAAATGAAGAAGCATTGGTTATGTTTTAATGGATGGCTAAATTGTAAATATAGGCCAAATTGAAAGATCATGGGTTCGGCCATGGTGTATGGCCGAACCCGATGAGGTCTTTTATGGATTTAAATTATTAAGGAATTTATGTTGGATTAAATAAATGGGAAGTGAATAAATTGAAGATCAAGGATTAATAATTGTCAAGATCATGAACCATAGGGTTTGGCCATGCACATGGAGGTGGACATTAATTTAGAGGGATCTAAGGATGGTTATTAAATTAGAAACTTTCTAATTATGGATTTTTGGAAAAAAGGAAGGAACCTTGATTTATGGATTCAAATATGGAAAGTGATATAATTGGAAAGTTATACATCATAGGGTTCGGCCAAGGTGTATGGCCGAACCACATGAATCAATTTTATGGATCATGAATGGACTTAATATGGTGATTGGATTAATGGAGAGACAATGATGGAGATAATGGCAATGTTGTAATTAAGTGAAATCAATGAACCATGGGTTCGGGTATGGTGTATGGCAGAACCCCATGGGGAATGTTTGCTGAGCATAAGGTTGATGTATCTTAGATGATTAACTTGTTTATCGTTAGATTAATGAATAAAAGTGGTATGAATGGCAATGTTGTAAATATAAGCAAAATTGAAGGATCATGGGTTCGGCCATGGCCGAACCCCATGAGGTAGTTTTGTGGATCAAAACATGGACTTAGGCATGTGTTAATGAATGAAAGGCTTGATTATGGATTAGACCAATGGCAAAGTTGTAATAAAGGGTGAAAGTGAGGAATCATGGGTTCAGCCATGCTGTATGGCCGAACCCCATGAGGAGTGTGTTATGGACTTAAACTATTGTAAATCAAACGAGACATGTTTTAATTGATTGTTATATTATAAGGTAACGGGACCTCACAAGGTGTGTACGATCGTGAGCGGTTACCGAACGGAAGCCCAAGGACACGTAGTGGTCTTTAGTAGGATTCCACCTCTTTGAAACCATGGGTTTAATGTACAATGTTTTTATCTTGATTTGATGAATTACGTTGCAAATGATATGTTTCAAATTGTGATTTTAAATGCTATGTTTATATGATAAAATAGCATATGTTTTAAATGTGGGTTTAATGCTATGTTTATATGATAAAATAGCATGTGTTTCATTGGCATCTCATGCATAGCATGGGGTGAAGGATATGTAACCGGAGGGGCCACACTCTGTCGGGGCATCCGAAAAACCTATGTGGGATACCTTGATGTGCATTTCCATCAAGAAGAAACAAGAGGGTCCACACTCTGTCGGGGCGTCCGAAAGACCTATGTGGGGGTACTTTTATGTACATGTGAGGGTGGGACTCATTGCATTTGTCATCATTGCATGGCATGGTTTATATGGTTTTTGACATTATGATTTATGATATATGTTTGTACTAACCATGTGTTTGTAATACCCCGCCCTTTTTCACTCGCTCTTCTCTTAAATTCAGAGTATTTTTTTTCTTTTATAACAGAGTAGAGTGATAGAGCGCGGGACGTCACGACGCGAGCTAAGTCCGAACTTCCAAAGTCCGACCCTTAACTGGCCAACCCTATGTGTGCATGGACCAAGTCCAAGAAAATAGTTCACACATAGCAATATGATACACATGCGGAATAAATTATAACATGCGAAAAATATTAGAACCGAGTTCCATTCCATTGATAGCAAAGTACATAGTCAAATAAATCACATTAATCATTATCCAAATAAACATCCAACCATAGTTCATCTAAGTTATTACATTCCGAAAACTGGATACTCTAAATACAAAATCCTTGAGTATCTTAAACAACATATAAGACTAAAAGCGTTCCAAGCTCCTATGCTTGTCCTTTTCCGCGTTCAGCGTTTTTCCTCGTTTCCTGCATCATCCACTAAAGGGTAGAAGTAGGGCGTTCATACAACATGCCCAGTAGGAATTCCAGTTAGGGTCAACACATGGTTAGTACAAAACATATAATATTATCATAGTGCCAAAAAGGCCATACAAACCTTATCATGAAATCATATAAACCATGCCATAAACCATGTAATCCATGCCATGTCATGATGTCAAATGCAATGAGTCCCACCCATCACAAGTACATATAAGTCCCTCCACATAGGTCTTTCGGACGCCCCGACGGAGTGTGGATCCTCCGGTTCCTTCTTGATGGATAATGCACATCAAGGTATACCACATAGGTTGTTCGGACGCCCAACGGAGTGTGGACCCTCCGGTTCCCTCTTGATGGATAATGCACATCAATGTATACCACATAGGTTGTTCGGATGCCCCGACGAAGTGTGGACCCTTTGGTTCCCTCTTGATGGATAATGCACATCAAGGTATACCACATAGGTTGTTCGGACGCCCCGACGGAGTGTGGACCTCCGGTTCCCTCTTGATGGATAATGCACATTAAGGTATACCACATAGGTTGTTCAGACCCCGACGGAGTGTGGACCCTCCGGTTACCAAATCCTTCACCCCATGCCATGCATGAGATGCCAATGAAACACATGCTATTCTATAACATAAACATAGCATTATTAAAATCACCTTTGAAACATAATCAACACCTGCTATTTTATACAAATAAACATAGCATTATTAAAATTCGTGGAAAGCATATCCTTTGAAACATAATTTCATCAAAACATAAGATAAAACAGGTGTACATAGACCATGGTTTCAAAGAGGTGGAATCCTACCGAAAACCGTTCACAAGTCCTTGCGTTCCCGTCCAAGATTCGATCACCGATCGCGCACCGCTTGCAAGATCCCGTTACCTTATAATATAATGATAAATCAACACCAACTCTCACCTAATTACAAGGTTCTAAGTCTGTAAGCAAAACCCCATGGGGTTCGGCCATACACCATGGCCGAAACCCATGGTCTACCATTTTTGTCCATAATTACAATAATGCCATTGAGCCTAACCATAGACTTCTTCTTGCTTAGATCTCAAATAATCATTCATACTTCCAAAGCACATAATCCCATAAAATAATTCATGGGGTTCGGCCATACACCATGGCCGAACCCAATGTCCAATATTCTCTCATATTTACAAAAATGCCATTGGTTTCCTCTTTCCTTTAAATCTTCCTAATTAGGCCTTATAAATTTCCCTAACCAAATAAGTCCATCAAACACAACTCATGGGGTTCATACTCTGATTCGTAAATCAGCCCTTAAACCATGAATTAAAGATGCCATTAATCCCTTAATTTGGACCATGGGGTTCGGCCATACACCATGGCCGAACCCTATGGTGTATAATTTCCAACTATGACATTAAATGCATATCATCCATCTCCTTTGATTCAATTATACATGAGCCTAAACCATATATTTAATTCTATAATTAAATAGGTTTTCAAAAACTAAACCTTAGTGGGGTTCGGCCATACACCATGGCCGAACCTCACTCATGGTATCCAATCCATTTATTTAATCCAAGTTCCATAATCAAACCCCACTTTCCATTCTTGGATAGTTTCCATAAATAATCTTCATGGTCAATAAGTAGATATTTTCTAATTTTAATAACAACTTCCAAGAATAGAAACTTTCTTAATATTCAATCCTCCTTTCCATAATTGGAAACACTTTCTAAAAATAGATTGTTTCCAAAAATAACCACCTTCCTTCCATTTTTAGATTGCTTTCCAAATTTAGCAATCCTTACCATACTTAGATGTTTTCTAGTTTTAGCAATACTAACCATATTTGGAACCTTTCCATATTTGGATTGCTCTCCAAATTTAGCAACAATTTCCATCTAACATTCCAAACTTAACCCATGGGGTTCAGCCAAGCACCATGGCCGAACCCTATGGTTCATGATCTTAGTCATTAGCTTAGATTCAATAAAACCTTTACTCATAACATTAATCGATTATTATCCATAAAATGTTTGGTGGGGTTCGGCCATGCACTATGGCCGAACCTCACCCCTCATTTTTATATTTTAGATCCACTCAATTAGCCATAAAACAGCCATGGTTCGGCCATGCCATGGCCGACCCATATTCCATATTCTTTCATTGATTTTCTTGAATCTAAAACATACAATCACCAAAGGTTTCTATGATTTAAGATCTAGGAACATAAACCCAATTAATAAATCAGCACTCTCCATGGTTTCAATCTTAAAACCCATCAATTAAATAAATCTTTCCATGGGGTTCGGCCATGCACTATGGCCGAACCCTATGGTTCTTTCTCTCCATTTAAACCATTAAATCATCTCCAATCTCCTCCATGGGGTTCGACCAAACACCATGGCTGAACCCTATGGTTCTTTTTGTTTCAAAAATAAAACTATACCATTAAGATACTAAACTCTTTCCGATTGATTTCTTGTTCTCTCCTTGCTTGATCTTTCTCTTCCAATCTTCTTCTCCTTTCTCCTTGCTCTTGCCGTGTGGAAGAATGATGAATTGAGAGAGGGAGAGAGGAATAAACTCAACAATAAAGGATATTAAAACCGTGTATCCCTCTTGATCTCTCCTTTTATAGCCTTTCTTAATCCCACATTAGAAAGTTCTTAAGATAAGCAACCCTTAGCCGTGCGCCCCTTGTGTTCCCCGATTTTTACACATATACCATATTGTAGCTCAGTTTTGACCTTGTTAACTTTTGAATCAGGAAAAGTGGTAAACTACAAAGTTTTACCCCTTGAAGTCTTCTTTCCAACACAAAATGAATCAAAGCAATCGGACATTGGAATAAAACTTTATAACCAAAATACTGAACATATATCAAACCTTCCTTATTTGACCTGGCCTACTTTCCCTCTTTAATTTGCCATATCCGACTTTCCCTTTCTTAATTTAAGACCTTCCAATCGGCCAATGCTAAAATACATATAGCAATGCCGTGTACACTTGTTTGCCTCTTATAAAACCGTCTCTTTAATTACACTTCCCATTTTAATTTCCAACTTCTAAACTTAGAAACTTACTAACTTAATAACCATTCTCCATATTTAAACACTTTCCAAATTTAGCTTCAATGTTTCCATATTTAGGCAGCTTCCAAATTTAGCCATTGCCTTAACTTAAATCCATCCACATCATGCGATATAATTAATTATAGACATCTTATTGTTGGCAATAAGATATCATTGCCTAAATCCAACATGTGACCTATTTTAGGACCATCCTAAAATCTTTCCACTTAATCTTAAATATCTCATCTCATCCAAAATATTATGCGCATATAATCCCCTTGATTTTTGTGATATAAAATCTTATATTCGGCCATGCAATCTTTTATCTATTTAATTTTGCATTACTAAAATAATTCAACCCATTTAAATTTATTTGAAACCATTTATCAAAATCGTTGGGTCTTAATTGGGCAAAGACCCAATCACTTTATCCATCTAAAATCCATATCTAAAATCTCCCAATTTAAATAGGTAATTTCTGTAAATATTTATAACTTGAGAATTCGGGGTATTATTGTAACGCCCTGCCCTTTTTCACTCGTTTTTTCCCATAAATTCAGTGTATATTTTTTTTTGTAACAGAGTAGAATGATAGAGCGCGGGACGTCACGACGCGAGCTAAGTTCGAACTTCCAAAGTCCGACTCTTAACTGGCCAACCCTATGTGTGTATGGACTCAGTCCAATAAAATGGTTCACACATAGCAATACCGGCTTGCGGAATAGAATCATAAAACTGCGGAATCATAATCATCAAATACGGAATCATATTAGAACCATGTTCTAATCCATTCAGATAGCAAAGTACGTCATAATCATCAACCAAAGCATTCAACCATCTAAGTTATTACATTCCAAATCCGAATACTCAAATACAAGTTCATGAGTAATTTTATGCAAAGTGTATAAACTAGATCTTCCAATGCTCCTATGCTGGTCCGCCTTAGGTTCATTGTTTCCCTGATTACCTGTATCCAACTACTGGGTACAAGTAGGCGTTAGTACAACGCGCCCAGTAGGTATTCCAGTTACGGCTAACACATGGTTAGTACAAACATATCATATAACATAGTGATATCAAACCATATAAATCCATGCCATGCAATGATGACAATATGCAATGAGTCCCACCCATCACCTGTACATAAGTGTGCCTACCACATAGGTCTTTCGGTCGCCCCGACGGAGTGTGAACCCTCTGGAAATCTTCTTGATGGAAATCACATCAAGGTGTTGCACATAGGTTTTTCGGACGCCCCGACGGAGTGTGACCCCTCCAGTTATAAATCCTTCACCCCATGCCATGCATGAGATGCCAATGAAACATGCTATTTTATATAAACATAGCATTGAAAATCATCATTTGAAACACATATCCAATACATGCTCTTTATACAATTAGAACCTAGCATGTAAAATCACCTTTGGAACATAATCAATCCATGCTATTCAAATCAAGGTAAACGTAGCATTGAAATTGAATAATAAATCAGATCCTTTGAAACACATTTTCATTAAACATAAGATAAAAACAAGTACATAATCCATGGTTTCAAAGAGGTGGAATCCTACCTAAGACCGTTCACAAGTCCTTGCGTTTCCGTCCAAGATTCGATCACCGATTGCGCACCGCTTGCGAGATCCCGTTACCTTATGATATAATAAATCAAACCAAAACTCACCTAATTATGAGGTTCTAAGTCTATAACAAAACCCCATGGGGTTCGGCCATACACCATGGCCGAACCCATGGTTTACCATTTTTATACATATTTACAAAATGCCACTATTGGTAACCCTAGCCCCTTTCTTTGTTTAGGTTCCAAGTATCCTTTCATGCTTCCAAAATACATAATACCAAAATAACTCATGGGGTTCGGCCATACACCATGGCCGAACCCTATGTCCAACATTCTCTCATATTACCAAATTGCCATTGGTTTCCTTCTTCCTTTAAATCTCCCAAATTAGACCTTAAAAACTTCCCAATCAAATAGTTCATCAAACATAACACATGGGGTTCGGCATACATCATGGCCAAACCCATGGTTCTCCTATTGGATCTTATTACATTTTTGCCATTCTCTTCTCCATCAATTCTTATCTACATTGTACCCTTTATTTTATTTTAAAACTACACATAACTTAACTCATGACTTAGGTTCATATCTGATTTCCTCAATCAGACTTTAACCTTGAATTATAGATACCTTAATCCCTTAATTTTAGACCATGGGGTTCGGCCATACACCATGGCCGAACCCTTTGGTGTATAATCTCTACCTTTCCATAATTGGAAAGTCCCCAAATTTATATTGTCACCTTCCAAATAGAACTTCCCTTTATAATCTCCCTTCTATCATTAGAAGGTTTCCCTAATTAATTTGCCAAATATCAACCACCTTCCATATGGAAAGTTTTCTAAAAATAGTTCCACCTTCCATTTTTAAACCTAAGGTCCACATTTAGAAGGTTTCAAATTAAACACCAACCCTTTCTATGAGAATATCATATTCCATAAATAACAAAGTTTCCAAAAACTAATCCTAGTGGCGTTCGGCCAACATTGTGGCCGAACCTCACTCTTGTCAATTAATCCCTTCATTCATTTAGGTTCATAATCCAGCCATTACCTTCCATTCTTGGAATGGTTTCCATAAAATAACTTTTATGGTCTTTTTAGATACTTTCTAATTTTAATATCCACTTCCAGAATGGAAACTTTCCTTAATATGAACCCCCTTTCCATATTTGGAAACACCTTCCAAAATTGAGGGCTTTACCATTTTTACCAACTTCTTCCATAAATGGAAGGTTTCATATATAGATTCTACTTTCCATAAATGGAAACTTCTAAGATTAGAATCCTTTCCAAACATTGGAGTGCTTTTAATTTAGCCACCCTTCCCTTAATTAGATAGTTTCCTATTTAATTTCAATTCCAGATTACCCCATGGGGTTCGGCCATACACCTTGGCCGAACCCTATGGTTCATGATCTTAGCCCTTGGTTTAGATCCATCAAAACCGATCATCACTTTCATAAAAGTTTGGTGGGGTTCGGCATAACCCATGGCCGAACCTCACTTCTTTTTATCATTTTGGATCCCAAGCTTAACCACAAACATCATGGTTCGGCATACCAAGGCCGACCAATGTCATCCAATTTCTTAATTATCATCAAACAACTCATGGATTTTCATCATTTAAATTTTTATCTAAACCATAAAATCCCACGGTTTTCATTATTCAAACCATTATGAAAAACCATGATTTCTATGATCCAGATCTAAAACTATAAACCCAATCATGATCAAGAACACACATGGATTTCAATCTTTAAAACCAATTAATGAAAAATCTTTCCATGGGGTTCGGCCAGCACTATGGCCGAACCCTATGGTTCTTATGTTTTCATAATCAAATTATAACATTAAACAATTAATACTAACTCTTCCTTGATATTGCTGCCCTTCTTCTCTTGATTTGGCGTGGAAGAGAGTGATGAATTGAGAGAGGGAGAGGAAAAATCAAAACTTGCTAATGGGGTTGTAAAAATCGTGCACCCCTTGGGTTCTCCTTTTATTAAGCTCTCTTAATCCCACATTAGAAATTCTTATATAAGCAACCCCTAGCGTGTATCCTCATGTCACACATATATCTAATTGTAACCAGTTTCGACCTTGTTGACTTCCGATCGAAGAAAACATTGGTAAACTACAAAGTTGTAGCTATTGAATCTGATTTCCATGCAAAAGAATCAAAGAAATCGAATATCAGAGTGAAAAAGTTAAACCAAAATACTGGAACATATGTCAAACCTTCCTTATTTAACCATGGCGATTTTCCCTCTTAATTAGCCATATCCGACTTTCCTTGCCTTATTAAGACTTCCTTTAATTTTTATTAGCAAGTACTATTTTATAACCCTATCATCATCCAATATTCTTTTAATTAATTCATAGATATTTCATCCTTTTAAATATCTAGCAGATCATTGTGGATTTAAAAATCCCACAATCTCATGTGCATCATCATGTAAATCACTATCTAAAAAATTTGGCCAAGAATCTTATTTGATTTTTTTTAACATCTACTTGGATATTTAAAATCCACTACTCAGCCATAATATCCTTTATTCAAAATTGGTATGATTCCCCACTAATTTAATCCTACCCATTTAAATTTTAATAAACCAATTCCACTATTTGTTGGGCTTAATTGGGTCATGGCCCAATTCCTTATCCATATAAGATTTAATTCTAAAATTCATAACTAAAATTAAAAAATAAATAAACTAAACCCAGGTGTTACAATAACAATCCTCTTTTTTAAAATTTTAGTCCCGAAAATCGAGTGAAGTAGGATTTCAAACACTACATAAAAACTCAGGATGAGTTTTCCTCATTTCTGACTCGAGTTTCATGTAGCTTCCTCAACACCATGTCGTCCCATACGACCTTGACAACTGGATCGCTCGGTTCGTAAAACCCTTTTTCTGTGTCCACCACTCGAACAGGCTTCTCGACGTATGTCACGTCGCTCTGAACCCTATGTCTGTACGTTCATACGTGAGAGGAGTCAGGATTATACTTTCTCAAAACAGATATATGGAAACATCGTGTAAAGAGGCAACTGTGATGGGAGTGACAATTGATAAGCCACATCCCATCCGTCTTATGATAGAAAATGGTCCCACATACCTTGGTGATAATTTCCCTTCTTTCCAAACTAATGGGTGTCCTTTCGAGGCGGACTTTCAAGAAACACATGTCTCCACTTCAAATTCAAGGAACCTCCTTCTCTTGTCAGCATAACTCTTCTGACGGCTTGCGCAGTCAATTAGGTGCTGCGTATCAACTGTATCTGCGTGTGACGTCCGCTCTCAATCACTCTTAGTTATATAAAAAAAAAAAAATAGACTCTAATTTTCGGAAAGGAAAGCGAGTGAAAATGGACGGGGAGTACATTAAAAAGAATCTTTTGAAGTGTCGGTAACCTTCTAAAATATAGTTTGTAAAAAATAGAAACTACAATTTTAAATAGTAGCCTAAAATAGAAATTTACAAAAGTAGCAGTATTTTAACCAAATAAAAAAATATTCTAAACTTATAAAATTTCTAAAAATATGAATTTCTCAATGCAATAGTTTCTAAATTAGTGAGACTACAAAATCTATATAATTCATAATTTCAACTATTTTAAAAATAACTTTGAAATGTCGGTATATTCAAAATTATAGTTTCTAAAAATAGAAACTGCCAATTTAATAGTAAAAAAAATCCAAAAGAAGCAGTATTTTGAGAGAAAAAAATATATTAAAATGAGAAAATTTCTAAAATGTAAATTTCTAAATTCAACAAGTTTCTAAGTTATTAAGACTTTTAATCTATACAGTCAATAATTTCAGATATTTTAAAAGAAACTTTTGAAATGTCGTAACCTTCTAAAATTAAGTTTTTAAAAATAAAATTGTGAATTTTAAAAATAATAAATTTCCAAAGTAGTAAAATTTCGATAAATAGAAATAATATCTGAAATTATAAAATTTCTTAAAAATATAAATTTCTTAATTAAACAAGTTTCTAAATTAGTAAGAGCTCCCAAATCTATATAAATTCTATAATTTAAACTATTTAAAAATACATTTTGAAATGTCGGTAACCTTCTAAAATTATAGTTTCTAAAAATAGAACACTTCGCTTTTAAATATTAATAAAAATTTCTAAAAGTGCAGCTATTCGAAAAATAGAAAAACATATAAAATTATAAAATTTCTAAAAATAAAATTTCTCAATTCAACACGTTTTCAAAATTAGTTAGTGACTTCCAAAAAAAAAGTTCTAATTCAATTATTTAAAAAGAAGCTTTTGAAAGGTGATAACCTTCTAAAATTATAGGTTTCTAAAAAGAGAAATGCTAATTTTAATATAGAACTAAAATAGAATTTCCAAAAGTAGAGTATTTCGAGAAATAAAATCATATCTAAAATGAGAAAATTTCACAAAAATATACATTTCCTAAATTAACAATTTCTAAATTAGTAAGACTTCCAATCCATATAAATCTATAATTTCAACTATTTTAAAAGAAACTTTTGAAATGTCGGTAACCATTTAAAATATAGTTTTTAAAATAGAAACTGACAATTTTAAATAGTGCCACCAATAGATATTTCCAAAAGTAGCAGTATTTTGAAAAATAGAAATAATATTAAAATTATAAAATATCTAACATTGAATTTCTCAATGCAATAGTTTCTAAATTTAGAAGACCTCCAAATCTATATAAATTTAAAGTTTCAACTATTTTAAAAGGAAACTTTTGGAATGTCGGTAACCTTCTAAAATTATTGTTTCTAAAATAGAAAAATGCCAATTTTAAATAAAATAAAAATTTCCAAACGTAGCAGTATTTCGAGAAATAGAACTAATATCTAAATTATAAAATTTCTAAACATATAAATTTCTCAATTTAAAAGTTTCTAAATTTAGTAAGAATTCCAATATATATAAATTCTATAATTTCAACTATTTTAAAAATAAACTTTTGAAATGTCGGTAACATTCTAAAATTATAGTTTCTAAAAATAGAAACTGCCAATTTCAATAGTAAAAGAAATTTCCAAAAGTAGCAGTATTTCGAAAATAGAATAACATCTAAATTATAAAATTTCTGAAAATACAAATTTCTCAAATCAACACGTTTCAAATTTAGTAAGACTTCCAAATCTATATAAGTTCTATAATTCAACTATTTTAAAAAGAAACTTTTGAAATGGTCGGTAACTTTCTAAAATATAGTTTCTAAAAATAGAAATGCAATTTTAAATAATAGCCTAAAAATAGAAGTTTCCAAAAGTAACAGTATTTCGAGAAATAAAATCATATCTAATGAGAAATTCTAAAAATATAATTCTCAATTTAAACAGTTTCTAATTGTAAGATTCCAAATCCATATAAATTCTATAATTTAACTATTTTAAAAAGAACTTTTGAAATGTCGGTAACCTTTTAAAAGTATAGTTTCTAAACTAGAAATGCCAATTTTAAATATAGCCTAAAATAGATATTTCCAAAAATAGCCGTATCTCGAGAAATAGAATAATACTAAAATGAGAAAATTGTAAAGATACTAAATTTCTACAAAGCTCAACAAGTTCTAAATTTAGGAAGACACACAAGTTTATATATAAATCAACAATTTCAA
>JAAGOE010000363.1:0-21749 GCA_013350335.1 Chimonanthus salicifolius
GGTTTGGATTTAAATTTATTTAAATGGGTCAGGAATGGTCAAATTGGGTCAATACCCATTTGGGACCCAATGGGTCAAGATGGTTAAGCTCTAAGGTAAATGGGCTAGTGGGAAATGTAATTGGGCCATGGGCCCAATGGTGATCCATTTAGAGTGGGCTTAATGAAATTTAATCACCCTAGTAATTTGGAATTAAACAATGGTGGTGTGGCCAAGCGGGACCCACCTCCACCTCATCAAGTGAGGTGGCGAGTGGGCCAATGATTGGTGGGGCCGGCCACCATGGTTGACTTGGTCAACCATGGGTGGAGTAATGAACTTAGGCTAAGTATCAATGAATTAGCCTAAGGTAATTATCTAATTAAATTATTTAAATATGGTAGTTAAGAGTGGTTAAGGTGGGGCCATGAGGTGAAGATTCACCTCATCTCAAACTCAAAAAAAACTTCACACACGTTGGGCTTGGTGGTGGTTTAGATAACCACCACCATAAAGCAAATAAAATATCTAAAAAATATCTAAGGGTTGGTGGAGGTAGTTAATGTAAAGAAAAAAAAATGGGAATGAGTCTTATCTTTTCCTTTCTCTCTCTTTTCATTCTCATTTCAATTCTTCACTCCTCCATTGCCGTCCCATGTCCAAGTGAAGGAGAAAAAAAAAAAAAAGAGAAGGAGCTCAAGGAGAGAAGAAAAAAAAAATGGAATTTGGAGGGAGTTCACTCTAAGATTAAGGTCATCATCTTCCTCTCATCATCTTTTCCTCTTTTCATCTCTCAAATTCAAACCTAACATGGCTGATTTTAAGGTTGGGAGTTTCCACCCTTGATCAAAGATCTTGACCTATCAAAGATCAAGAGGAAGGAGAGAGGAGGCTAAGGAGACCGACGGGAGCGGCGGAAATCGGAGGAGACGTCGGATAGTGAGTATTTCTTAAATAAAAGAATTTTGGATTTTAGGGTTTAAGAAATGGAATTTTTTTTGGTGCAATTAATGGTGGATAGGTGATTTTATACTATGGAATTTAGATACATTAAATGGAAGGGTGGAAGATGGAGAAAACCCTAAATGGGTGAATTAGGGTTAGGGTAAGAATTTGGAGAAATATATTGTGTGCATTGTGTGATTGATTAAATTGAGCATGGAATTGGGTACTTGGAATAAGAATCATGGGCCATAGGGTTCGGCCATGTAGCATGGCCGAACCCCATGGTGGGTGATTAGAGTTTGATGAAATTGGTTAGGGTTTAAAGGATGGAAGGCAATGAAGGTTTTTGATTAATGCATTTAGGGTTTTAATGAATGCATGGGAGTAATGTTTAAAATGATTGTATGATGAAAAATGCAATGGAATGGTATGATTTTAAAATGCATGGATGGTAGGAAATTTGAGCCATGGGTTCGGCCATGGCATAGGGCCGAACCCTATGGTGATGAAATGGTGATTAAATGAAGGGTTTAAAGGGTAATGTGTTGATGAATTTTGGATTTCAAGTGAACAAAAGTGATGATCCAAAGGGGCCTAAGAATATGGTTTAGTTGCATGATTAAAACCCCTCAAGGAGGGATTATTGGTGGATCTAAAATGTAACAATGGACCCAAGAAAAAATGGAGAAAGGAACATCATGGGTTCGGCCATGGTGTATGGCCGAACCCATGCCCCAAATTGTAAATCAATTTGGGTTTAAGGTCAATGGGTATATATGTGATTAAGTATGGGGTTTGAATGGGTTTAAATGAGTAATGGTTAGATTAATTACATGACAAATTTTAATGTTTTGGTAAGTCAATAATGGACCTAAGTTAAGGACCTAGGTTGTGGATCAATTTTAGGCTTAAATAGACATGAATGAATGAGTAATTGGTTATGTAAAGGGGTAGTGGCACAAATGGTAATTATTGGCTAAAATGAAGAAACTCACTAAGTCATGATTTATGGGCTTGGAAATGATTAAAACTTGGATTGATTTGGTAATTTAATAAGGTACCGGATAGCGCGAGCGGTACGCGAGTCGGTAGCCGGATTGTCGGGCGAAAACGAAATAAAGACGCGAGTCGGTATTCGGTAGGATTCCTACCTATTTGTAAGCCATGGATGTGTGATGGTATTTTTGTCATATTTTATTGATTAGTATTTATCTTATGATGGGTTTTTACAATTATGGATGCTATGTTTAAGATGGATTTTATTTAATGGCTATGAACTATGATTAAGGTTATGCATTATAAATTAAGGCTATGTATGATATCTTAAGGTTATGAGTTATAAATAGTACATAGCATAATGCATTACATCTCATGCATGGCATGGGCGGAAAAAAAAAACAAACCGGAGTCCATGCTCCGTCGGGGCGACCGAGAACAGGCATGGGGACACCTTGACGAGGCTTTACCGTCAAGGGGGATATTTTGCGGTTGGACATATCTTGACGAGGTTTTTCCGTCAAGAGGGATATGACAGTATATGGCAGGAATGATGGGTGGGATTCATAACATTGACACTCATGGCATATCATTTACTTATATTTCAGTATATGGTGGTTTATAGTTTTCACTGTGTTATTATCTGTATGTGGTTATTACTAACCCATGTGCTAGCCCTACTCGGAATCCTACTGGGCGCGTTGTTCTAACGCCCTACTTCTACCCTAGCTGACGATGCAGGAGATGGCGGACCGGAAGGGCGAGACGGAAGCCAAGCTTAGGAGCTTGGGGAGGCGGATTAATTATTTTGTTTTACTTCATTTTGGAAAAGATGTATTTGTATAGTTAGCTTGTCGAAAATGTAATAATTTAGGTAGTTTGCTATGCTTAGGTATTATTTTGGATAATACAGTATAATGGCATTTTCGTAATTAATTGGGTATTTCTTCCCTGCTATCTGAAGAACTGGTAGGATAGTTCTATGATCATCCGCACTTATTTTTATGTTCCGTGAGCTTACTTGCTACTTGTGAATCGTACTCGTGGACTTATGTTCCACGCACGGGTAGGGTTGGCCAGTTAAGGGCCGGGCTTTAGAAGCTCGGAACTTAACTCGTGTCGTGACGTCCGCGTCCTTTGTCACTTTTATTTAAAAAAAAAAAAAAAAGTACTCTGATTTTACGGTGAAAAGGGGCGGGCGTTACAGTTGGTATCAGAGCGAATTCGGAAGAATGAATCTCTCGAAGTAAGATTAAGACGGTTGCACGTCTCACTAACGGCTAAGAATCCCAACCGACCGACTCTTCGGAGACCGCTGCACTAGGGCCGGGTTAAATTTCTTCGATTGACTCAAACTGAAGGGTTTAATCTGAGAACAACATTTGACGGAGAGGGATGATAGCAAGGGAAGGAAAAAAAAAAAATCAATGTAAGTCGAAATTATCAAACATAGCAAGTAGGGTTACATTTTCCCGACATGAGAAAACAAGTTTAGGTCTTCCCCAAATTTGACGGAATAATCGTAGGCTTATTGAACATAGGAGAAAATTCCCCGATTTCACAAATGGAACGAAACATAGATACTTGGGAAGTTTTCCCCAAACCAAGTGTGCTTATTTGGCAATCTTCCCCAAAAATGAGAAACAAAGTATATTGTTTAGTATTTTTTTTTCTTCTTTTTCCTCCATTTGAAAAAGGAACTAAGTCAGTGTTTTCGATGACTAGGAAATGGCTCCGAAGAGAAGGACTCGTCGCAACCAGAAAGAGGTATCACCACCTCGCCAGGAAGAGGAGGTACCCCATCGGGAGGAGGAACAGAATAATATCAACATACAAGGTGTACCTCCCGAGCTAAAAGATGTAGTTCAAGCGGCAGTCGCTGCTGTTCTTCAGCAACATTTGAGCGGAAATAAGACTACTAGCGACGGAAATGCTACTACTAGTGACACTAGTAAACGGAAGATGGTCAAAGATTTTCAGCAACAGCGCCCTCCCTATTTCAGAGGAAAAGAAGGGGCTGTAGGAGCAGATCACTGGTTAAAGAAGATCACTCAGATCTTAAATCTGCTTCAGGTTTCCAGTCCGGCTGACAGAATCTTACTGGCAACATCTCAACTGATTGAGGATGCCGGTAATTGGTGGGAAGTGGTAGAAAAACAACAATCACTGGTGCCGGAAAGGGAAAGAATTGCCATGACTTGGGAATGGTTCTCAGCCACTTTTCTAGAGCAGTTTTTCCCGGAGGAAGAAAGGGAGAGTCAGACTGAAGCTTTTATATCATTAGTACAAGGCAATATGACAGTGGCAGAGTACCACCGGGAGTTCCTTCGACTATCTGTCTACGCGTTCTACATGGTGGACACTGAGCACCGGAGGGCCCGTAAGTTTGAACGGGGCCTTCGGCCGAGCATCAAAACTAGGGTGACAGTATTCAAGGAACCTACATTGGCAGGGGTGGTCGGCAGGGCCACTATAGTGGAGCGGGAATTGAATGAGGTAGCGCGGCATGACAACCGCCGATGGCAGAGTGGGCGGGGTACATTTCAACCCAATAAGAGGTTTCGCCCGAGTTTCAGCAGACCCTCATCCTCTACTGGATCTAAAGGGGGCTTTCGCCCCAATCAGCCCTCCCAGTCAGCATCAGTTACCCAGGTTCCTAGAGGTGGGAACACTTGCTATCAGTGTGGCCAACAGGGTCACTTCAAGAGGGAGTGTCCGCAGCTCAGCAGACCCTCTAACTTCAAAGGTTCCTCCCGCCCTCCAGTTAGATCAGCTCCGCCGTGAGGGGGCAGAACATACAATCAGGCAGGACGGGCGCCAAACCCTACGGGATCAGGACGACTTTTTGCTATACCTTCTCCAGTAGCAGTGGACCGCTCGGTGATTCAAGGTATGGCCGTAGTTGGTAGTTCTTATGCAGTTACATTATTTGATTCTGGAGCTTCCCATTCATTTATATCTGCTGCATTCATATCTGCTACGGGCACATTAGTACAGAATCTGTCCACCTCACTTACTATTGTATCCCCTGTCGGAGACACATCTTTGGGGCTCATATGCGCGGCACTGAACACTGAACTCGCTGGATTCAGATTCGAGTTCAATTATTTAGTAATCGATATGGCTGAGTACGATGTTATATTTGGCATGGACTGGTTGGCTACGTATCAGGCCCATATTGATTGCCATCTTCGTAGAGTGATATTTTGGTCACCCGAAGGAAGGCGGTATATAGTGCCCGCTGACCGACAGGGCATTCCTAGAAGGCTGCAGGAAGAATTGAATCATCTTGCCTTGAACACCCTCAGATTAGGTAAGGCACCAATAGCTGAACTTCCGGCGGTGGTAGTAGATTATGCCGAGGTATTTCCAACAGAGCTCCCTGGTCTGCCACCTAAGAGGGAGATAGACTTTGAGATTAAATTATACCCCAGCGCAGCTCCAGTATCATTACCTCATTACAGGATGGCACCGGCTGAGATGACTGAGTTGAAAAAGCAGATTGATGAACTGCTCAGGCTGGGCTTTATTCGGAACAGCACATCCGCATGGGGAGCCCCGGTATTGTTTGTTAAGAAGAAGGACGGTACCCTTCGGATGTGTGTGGATTATAGAAAATTGAACCAGTTGACTGTCAGGAATAAATATCCCCTACCCAGGATTGATGATCTGTTTGGTCAGCTTAGGGGTTCCTCTCACTTTTCCAAGATTGATCTGATGTCCGGATACCATCAAATCCGGGTTAGAGAGGAAGACATCGAGAAGACAGCCTTCAGGACACGGTATGGATTATATGAGTATGTAGTCATGCCGTTTGGGCTTACTAATGCACCGGCGGTGTTCATGGACCTGATGAATACGATATTCCGTCCTTACTTGGATCAGTTTGTAATTGTATTTATTGATGACATCCTGATCTATTCTAAGAGTCAGGAGGAACATGCTGAACACCTGCGGATAGTTCTGAACACCCTTAAGAGGAACCAGTTGTATGCCAAAGCCAGCAAGTGTGAATTTTGGCTATCAGAGGTCAATTTCTTGGGGCACGTTATATCGGAGGAAGGCATAGCTGTAGACCCGGCTAAGGTAGCGGCAGTGAGGGAGTGGAAAGCATCGACGAATGTGACCGAGATCCGCAGTTTTCTGGGATTGGCCGGTTACTACAGGAAATTTATTATGGATTTCTCCAAGATTGCAGCCCCACTTACCCGACTCACTCAGAAAGGAGTCAAATTTGAATGGTCAGATCTGTGCAACCGGAGATTTGAGGAGCTAAAGGAGAAGCTTACAACCGCTCCTATTTTGATCTTGCCGGAAAGAGGCAGAAACTATGAGGTGTACTGTGATGCCTCAGGAGAGGGACTGGGGTGTACGCTCAGTCAAGGTAATAGGGCAGTGGCGTACGGGTCAAGACAGTTGAAAATTCATGAGCGCAATTATCCCACACATGATCTGGAGCTGGCAGCAGTGGTCTTCGCTCTTAAAAGCTGGAGACACTACCTTTATGGTGAAAAGTTTGAGGTATTCTCAGACCATAAGAGCCTAAAGTACCTATTTGATCAGAAGGAACTCAACATGAGACAACGTAGATGGATGGAATACTTGGCAGATTATGAGTTCGCACTCCGGTATCATCCTGGCAAGGCGAACAAAGTGGCGGATGCTCTCAGCCGCATATCACCTGCGACAGTGGCCAGTATGATCAGAACAGAATGGGAGGTGTTGAATACCATCAGAGAGTTTAAACTCTATCTGAATAATCATGGAACCATATATAATCTGATCATACGATCCCACATGGTCTCCGAGATTGAACGGGAACAACGAACAGATCCAGAGGTGGAGGAGATATGGGCTAAAATGTCTACCGGTGAAGTTGTACCGGAATGGGAATTACGACCGGAACAGGGTCTTATGTTCCGAGGTAGGACATATGTGCCTAAGAATTGTAGAAGAGAGTTGCTGATTGAAGCACACCAAACAAAACTCTCTATTCACCCGGGCAGCACCAAGATGTACCATGATCTTAAGAGGCACTATTGGTGGCATGGACTTAAGAAAGACGTGGCAGAGTTTGTTGCTTGTTGCTTAACCTGTCAGCAGGTTAAGGCAGAACATCGGAAGCCACCGGGTTTACTCGCACCCTTACCGGTGCCAGAATGGAAATGGGAACACATATCCATGGACTTTGTAACAGGGTTGCCAAGGTCATCCAAGGGCAACGATGCAATATGGGTCATAGTGGACCGGTTGACCAAGTCTCCACATTTCCTTCCCATCAAGATGATGGATTCATCAGAGACTTTGGGTCGACGGTACATCCGGGATATCATCAGGTTACATGGCATTCCCCGGTCTGTTGTGTCTGACAGGGATGGCTGATTCACCGGCAGAGTATGGCAGGGCTTACAGTCGGCTATGGGGACCGACGTATTAACTAGCACAGCATTTCATCCACAGACTGATGGACAGTCGGAGAGGACAATACAGACATTGGAGGATATGCTGAGAGCATGCATGCTAGACTTTAAGGGTGGATGGGAGGATCATTTACCACTGGTGGAGTTTTCCTACAATAACAGCTATCAGTCAAGCCTACAGATGGCTCCGTTTGAGGCCTTATATGGTAGGCCATGTAGATCACCAGTGTGTTGGACAGAAGCCGGTGAGCCTGCGCTGATTGGACCGGAGTTGGTTGCAGAAACTATAGCGCAGATTAAATTGATACGGCAACATCTACTCACTGCACAAAGCCGATAGAAGAGTTACGCCAACAAAAGGAGAAGGTTCCTCGAATTTGAGGTGGGGGACTTGGTGTTTTTGAAAGTCTCACCACGGAAGGGACACATGAGATTTGGAAAGAAGGGGAAACTGTCACCTAGATTTGTGGGACCGTTTCCAATCTTGAAGAGGGTGGGGGAGGTAGCTTATCAGTTGGCGCTCCCTCCGCAGTTATCATCATTACATGATGTATTCCATGTGTCTATGTTGAGGAAGTACAACCCTGATCCTTCACATGTATTGAATATTCAAGACATCGATGTGCAAAGCGATGTGACGTATGTGGAGAAGCCGGTCAGAATAGTCGGGACCGAGCAAAGGGTGTTGCGGAACCGGGCCATTCAGTTCGTTAAGGTGGTATGGGAACGACATGGTAATGAAGAAACCACCTGGGAACTTGAGTCGGAGATGAGAGCCTCTCATCCGGAACTCTTTGTGTAAGATGTTTTCCACCTCTACTTTGCTCGAATTTTCGGGACGAAAATTTTAAAAGAGGATTGTATTGTAAGGTCTCGGAATTTGGGAATTAATATCAATGTGAATATTAATTATTTTAATGATGGAAATTAGGAAATTGGTGGAGTAAATGGTAAATGGGCCAAAATTAGATAAAGGCCCAAGTGTGGCCCAATAGACTATGGTTTGGATTTAAATTTATTTAAATGGGTCAAGAATGGTCAAATTGGGTCAAATACCCATTTGGGACCCAATGGGTCAAGATGGTTAAGCTCTAAGGTAAATGGGCTAGTGGGAAATGTAATTGGGCCATGGGCCCAATGGTGATCCATTTAGAGTGGGCTTAATGAAATTTAATCACCCTAAGTAATTTGGAATTAAACAATGGTGGTGTGGCCAAGCGGGACCCACCTCCACCTCATCAAGTGAGGTGGCGAGTGGGCCAATGATTGGTGGGGCCGGCCACCATGGTTGACTTGGTCAACCATGGGTGGAGTAATGCATTTAGGCTAAGTATCAATGAATTAGCCTAAGGTAATTATCTAATTAAATTATTTAAATATGGTAGTTAAGAGTGGTCAAGGTGGGGCCATGAGGTGAAGATTCACCTCATCTCAAACTCAAAAAAAACTTCACACACGTTGGGCTTGTTGGTGGTTTAGATAACCACCACCATAAAGCAAATAAAAGATCTAAAAAATATCTAAGGGTTGGTGGAGGTAGTTAATGTAAATAAAAAAAAATGGGAATGAGTCTTATCTTTTCCTTTCTCTCTCTTTTCATTCTCATTTCAATTCTTCACTCCTCCATTGCCGTCCCATGTCCAAGTGAAGGAGAAAAAAAAAAAAAAGAGAAGGAGCTCAAGCAGAGAAGGAAAAAAAAATGGAATTTGGAGGGAGTTCACTCTAAGATTAAGGTCATCATCTTCCTCTCATCATCTTTTCCTCCTTTCATCTCTCAAATTCAAACCTAACATGGCTGATTTTAAGGTTGGGAGTTGCCACCCTTGATCAAAGATCTTGACCTATCAAAGATCAAGAGGAAGGAGAGAGGAGGCTAAGGAGATCGACGGGAGCGGCGGAAATCGGAGGAGACGTCGGATAGTGAGTATTTCTTAAATAAAAGAATTTTGGATTTTAGGGTTTAAGAAATGGAATTTATTTTTGTGAAATTAATGGTGGATAGGTGATTTTATACTATGGAATTTAGATACATTAAATGGAAGGGTGGAAGATGGAGAAAACCCTAAATGGGTGAATTAGGGTTAGGGTAAGAAATTGGAGAAATATATTGTGTGCATTATGTGATTGATTAAATTGAGCATGGAATTGGGTACTTGGAATAAGAATCATGGGCCATAGGGTTCGGCCATGTAGCATGGCCAAACCCCATGATGGGTGATTAGAGTTTGATGAAATTGGTTAGGGTTTAAAGGATGGAAGGCAATGAAGGTTTTTGATTAATGCATTTAGGGTTTTAATGAATGCATGGGAGTAATGTTTAAAATGATTGTATGATGAAAAATGCAATGGAATGGTATGATTTTAAAATGCATGGATGGTAGGAAATTTGAGCCATGGGTTCGGCCATGGCATAGGGCCGAACCCTATGGTGATGAAATGGTGATTAAATGAAGGGTTTAAAGGGTAATGTGTTGATGAATTTTAGATTTCAAGTGAACAAAAGTGATGATCCAAAGGGGCCTAAGAATATGGTTTAGTTGCATGATTTAAACCCCTCAAGGAGGGATTATTGGTGGATCTAAAATGTAACAATGGACCCAAGAAAAAATGGAGAAAGGAACATCATGGGTTCGGCCATGGTGTATGGCCGAACCCATGCCCCAAATTGTAAATCAATTTGGGTTTAAGGTCAATGGGTATATATGTGATTAAGTATGGGGTTTGAATGGGTTTAAATGAGTAATGGTTAGATTAATTACATGACAAATTTTAATGTTTTGGTAAGTCAATAATGGACCTAAGTTAAGGACCTAGGTTGTGGATCAATTTTAGGCTTAAATAGGCATGAATGAATGAGTAATTGGTTATGTAAAGGGGTAGTGGCACAAATGGTAATTATTGGCTAAAATGAAGAAACTCACTAAGTTATGATTTATGGGCTTGGAAATGATTAAAACTTGGATTGATTTGGTAATTTAATAAGGTACCGGATAGCGCGAGCGGTACGCGAGTCGGTAGCCGGATTGTCGGGCGAAAACGAAATAAAGACGCGAGTCGGTATTCGGTAGGATTCCTACCTATTTGTAAGCCATGGATGTGTGATGGTATTTTTGTCATATTTTATTGATTAGTATTTATCTTATGATGGGTTTTTACAATTATGGATGCTATGTTTAAGATGGATTTTATTTAATGGCTATGAACTATGATTAAGGTTATGCATTATAAATTAAGGCTATGTATGATATCTTAAGGTTATGAGTTATAAATAGTACATAGCATAATGCATTACATCTCATGCATGGCATGGGCGGAAAAAAAAAAAACCAAACCGGAGTCCATGCTCCGTCGGGGCGACCGAGAACAGGCATGGGGACACCTTGACGAGGCTTTGCCGTCAAGGGGGATATTTTGCGGTTGGACATATCTTGACGAGGTTTTTCCGTCAAGAGGGATATGACAGTATATGGCAGGAATGATGGGTGGGATTCATAGCATTGACACCCATGGCATATCATTTACTTATATTTCAGTATATGGTGGTTTATAGTTTTCACTGTGTTATTATCTGTATGTGGTTATTACTAACCCATGTGCTAGCCATACTCGGAATCCTACTGGGCGCGTTGTTCTAACGCCCTACTTCTACCCTAGCTGACGATGCAGGAGATGGCGGACCGGAAGGGCGAGACGGAAGCCAAGCTTAGGAGCTTGGGGAGGCGGATTAATTATTTTGTTTTACTTCATTTTGGAAAAGATGTATTTGTATAGTTAGCTTGTCGAAAATGTAATAATTTAGGTAGTTTGCTATGCTTAGGTATTATTTTGGATAATACAGTATAATGGCATTTTCGTAATTAATTGGGTATTTCTTCCCTGCTATCTGAAGAACTGGTAGGATAGTTCTATGATCATCCGCACTTATTTTTATGTTCCGTGAGCTTACTTGCTACGCGTGAACCGTACTCGTGGACTTATGTTCCACGCACAGGTAGGATTGGCCAGTTAAGGGCCGGGCTTTAGAAGCTCGGAACTTAACTCGCGTCGTGACGTCCGCGCCCTTTGTCACTTTTATTTTAAAAAAAAAAAGTACTCTGATTTTACGGTGAAAAGGGGCGGGCGTTACAATTGGGACCCACCTCCACCTCATCAAATGAGGTGGCATGTGGACCAAGGATTGGTGGGGCCGGCCACCATGGTTGAATTGGTCAACCATGGGTGGATGCATGAAGGAATTTAAACAAAAGGAATTAAGTAAATGGGAATTAAATTAACCTAATTATCTAATTAATTATATGTTTAAATAATCATAAAGGTGGTCAAATGGCCAAAATTGAATGACGAAACCACCTCTTTTACAAAGGCCAAAACGTTGGCTTGTAGTGTTTATCCCACCACCACAAAGTATAAAGCATAAAGCAAGATAAATATCTAAGCTTGGTTGGTGGGAGACTTAATGTGGGATGTATCTTATGATTTTTTTTTATCTCATTTCTCTCCACTCCAACGAGCCCTTTCACTCTCTCCCTCTTTTCATATCTCTCATGGCCGTTCCACACTCCAAGAAGAGAAGAAGAAAATTAAGAAAGGAAGAGAAGAAGAGAAGAAAGAAGAGAAGAAGTGCAAGCATGGTCCACCATTCCAAGGTCAAGATCTACCATCTTCTTTCTCATGTCCATCCTCTCCTCTCTCTCTCAAATCAAGCCCTACTATGACCGATTCTAAGCTTGGGGGTTTTCACCATTGATCAAGCATCTTGGCCGACCAAAGATCAAGAGAAAGGAGAAAGGAGGCTAAGGAAGCCGACGGGAGTGGCGGAAGTCGGAGGAGACGACAGATTGTGAGTATTTCTTAAACAAGAGTTTTGGATTTTTAGGGTTTAAAATTTGGGATTCATTTTTGTTAAATTTAATGGTGGCCAAATGATTTTATGCCATGGGTTTTAAATCCATCAATTTGAAGGATGGAAAGTGGATTAACCCTAATGGGTAAATTAGGGTTAAGGAAAATAAATAGATTAAGAACAATGAAGGGACATTATGGATTTAAGTTTAATTAAGCATAGAGTACATAATGTTTGTAAAGAACCATGGACCATAGGGTTCGGCCATGTAGTATGGCCGAACCCCATGGTGGTTGATTGAATGATTTTAGTAAGGTTGCGAAGAATGGAAGACATGGAAGGAAAATTGGGAATTTTAATGGAATTTTAAGGTTTAAAACCATGGAAGAATGGTTAAGGGTATTGAGGCTCATAATGATTAAGTGTAGTGATGTTTTCTTTTAGGGATCTTGAATGAGGAAATTCATGAAGATGTAAAGTGGTTTATATGCTCTTAAAAGACATGAATAAATGGTTGACCATGAACCATGGGTTCGGCCATGGTGAATGGCCGAACCCTATAGTGAGGTGTTGTAATGATTTTTGGGTGTGAAATTGTGGAAGTTAATGGATGAAGGTTAAGGTTTCTAATGATCTTAAATGTCACCAATGAATGATGAACCATGAACCCATGGTAGGTGTTTAAGTGAATTATTAGGGTTTATAAATGATGGAAGCCATGGGGGATGATTTAGGGTTTTAAGATTTTAATGGTTAAATGTAGGTAATTAAGGATCTTTAATGGAGTTTTTAGGGTTATGTGTTTGTAAATTTAAATGGGTTTGGAAGGATGGAAGGTATGGAATAATGTACTAATAAATTGGAGGCTTAAAAAGGGGTCAAAGGTTTGTAAGTTTTAAGGGGTTTTTAGGGAAGGAAATCATGGAAGGTGGCTAAGTGATTTCAATAGGGTTTTGAAGAATGGGAACCATGGAAGGGGTTAATGATTTTGAAGTTTTAAATGGGTGGAAATGAGGTTTTTTTAAAAGTAAAACCAAGGACCATGGGTTCGGCCATGGTGTATGGCCGAACCCCATGGGGGAGATTTGGATGAATTTGGTGTTTTGGAACCATGAAAAAATAAATGGGAGTTATGGTTAAACTAATGGACCAAAATGTATTTCGTGATGATTAAGGAAGGATGATTTAAATGTATGAGTTAAAATCCCTCATAGTTGGACTTATGTGTGTGTTTAAATTAATGGGGAATATGTCATGATTAAAGGGGTCATTAATGGACTCAAGAATGTATCAAGTGATGATCAAAGTTGATGATTTAAATGCATGATGTAAACCTCCTCATGGGAGGGTTTATTATGGATTGGTGAAAAAGACCCAAGGAAAAGTGGGGATTAGGTTGAATTAAAGGGGCTAGTTTTAATAAAACCCATGACTCATTGAGAATCCTCTTTGGGCTAAGGTTTAAGGTGTGTGCATGTGTTTAAAAATTAATGGAATTAGGTTAATTAGATGGTTGAGGTAAGTGGTCTTGTTGTATGGTTGATGGATCAATTAGGTACCCAAGATGTGGTTAAGAATGATGATTCAATTGTAAGTCATTTTATGGACTAAGGAAGGGTGTGTGTACGTGGTTGGATGAATGGAAAAATTAGGCTAAGTTAAGGTCTAAATTATTAATATGCATATCATGGTTAATGAGACATCAATGGAACCATTTTGTGAATCAATTAATGGGTCTAAGTTATGGATCAACTGTGGACCATAATGTACATGGATTAAGTAAATGAGTAACCATGGAAGGGTAGTGGCAAAACCGTAAATATTGGCCAAAATGAAGAAACCCATGGGAGGTGGTCATGGACTTAGGGACTCTAAGTAACAACCTTATGAGTGATTAATAAAGCCTAGGGTGGCTGGTTTTTAGACTCATATGATTAAAATATTTAATGGACTAAATGGGACCCGCAAAACTTAGTTAGTGAGGTTCGGCCATGGTATATGGCCGAACCCCACTAAGATGTGATTTATGGACTTAAATGGTTAATACATGGACTAATTGATATCTATAATAAGGTACCGGACATCGCAAGCGGTGCGTGATCGGCGACCGGGTCTGTCGGACGGAAACAGAAGAAAGAACGCTAGTCGGTATTCGGTAGGATTCTAACCTTTTTGTAAGCCATGGATTGAGTGATGGTTTCCTTGAATTATTTTGGAAATTATATGGTATGTTTTAAGATTGGTTTTGAATTATGTATTATGTAGGGGTTTTTACTTGATTTATTCCGGTAATCATATGATTGGTTTAAAATGGGTTTTAATGCAATGATGTGATTATTGAGGCTTTGCTTGATCTATTTTGGGTAATCAAGTTATATGTTTTATTGATGGGATTTTTTTTAAATGTCATGGTTTGTTATTATATTCATTACATGGCATATGGCATCTACATCTCATGCATGGCATGGGAGGGATATGACAGGGGAAGGATGAAATGAAACCTGAGTCCATGCTCCGTCGGGGCGACCGATAAATAGACATGGAGATATTTTGATGTGTTTGATGTATCAGGGATGTTGTATGTAATTATGATACCTTGATGATGGTTCTTCCATCAAGGGGGATGATTTGTGATTGTTTATATCTGGACGAGGTTTTGCCGTCCAAGGGGATGATTTGTGATTGTTTTATATCTAGACGAGGTTTTGCCGTCCAGGGGAATGATTTGTGATTGTTTTATATCTGGACGAGGTTTTGCTGTCCAGGGGGGTGATTTGTGATTGTTTTATATCTGGACGAGGTTTTGCCGTCCAGGGGGATGATTTGTGATTGATTGTATCTTGACGACGTTTTGCTGTCAAGGGGGATATGACAGCATGATGGTATGGATGATGGGTGGGATTCATAACACAGACACCCATGGCATAGCATTCATTTTATGGTTTTTGTTATACTATTATCTATATGCTTTGTTATCACTAATCCATGTGTTAGCCCTACTCGCAGTCCTACTGGGCGCATTGTCTAACGCCCTACTTCTACCCTAGCTGATGACGCAGGAAATGCCGGAGCAGAAGGACGGGACGGGAGCCAAGCTTAGAAGCTTGGGGAGGCAGACTGTTTACTTTATTAAAGTCTATTTTTGGGAAATGTATATTTGAACAATTTAGCTTGTCGGACTGTATAATTAGATTACTTCTTATATTTTGGTTTATTTTGGAAGTTGAGACGTTGTGATATTTTGGTAATATTATGAATGTTAGCTTCCATGCTATCTCAAATTTGTAGGATAGTCTTTATTGTTAATTCCGCACTTAGTTATAATATTCCTTGAGCTTACGTCTACGTGTAAGCTGTTCTTCGTGGACTTATTTTGGAAGCTCGGACTTAACTCGCGTCGTGACGTCCGCGCCCTTTGTCACTATTAAAAAATAAAAAAAAATAAAAATAGACTCTAATTTAAACTGAAAAGGGGCGGGCATTACAGTTTTTAGGATTTAGTGATTAGGGTTTTAGGGTTTTAGGGATTTAGGGTTTAGGATTTTAGGATTTTAGGTTTTAGGGTTTAGGGTCTAGGGTTTAGGCCTTTAGGGTTTAAGGGTTTTAGGGGTTTAGGTTTTTGGATTTTAGGGGTTTAGGGTTTAGGGTTTTTGGGTTTTAGGGTTTTAGGGTTTTAGGGTTAAGGGTTTTGGGGCTTTAGAGTTTTTGGTTTTAGTGTTTAGAATATTCGGGTTTTAGGGATTTAGGGTTTGGAGTTTAGGGTTTAGGGTTTAGGGTTTAATGTTTAGGGTTTTAGGGGTTTTGGGTTTAGTGTTTTTGGGGTTTACGGTGTTTAGGGTTTAGGGTTTAGGGTTTAGAGTGAAGGTTTTAGGGTTTAGGCCTTAGGTTTTTAGGGTTTTAGGGTTTTAGTGGTTAAGTGTTTAGGATTTCGGGTTTAGGGTTTTAGGGTTTTAGGGTTTGAGGGTTTGAGGGTTTAGGATTTTAGGGGTTAAGGGTTTTAGGGTTTAGAGTTTTAGGGTTTATGTATTACGGTTTTAGGCTTTTAGGGTTTAGGGTTTAGGGTTTAGGGCTCAAGGGTTTTTTGCTTTAGTGGTTAGTTTTTAGGGTTTAGTGCTTTGGCTTTTAGGGTTCTAGGGGTTTAGGGTTTAGGGTTTAGGGGTTGGGGTTTTAGGGGTTTAGGGTTTTAGGGTTTAGGGTTTTAGGGTGTAGGGTCTTGGGTCTTGGGTTTTAGGATCTTAGGATTTAGAGTTTTCGGGTTTTAGGGGTTTAGTGTTTAGGGTTTAGCTTTTAGGGTTTAGTGTTTTAGGGTTTGCGGTAGGGTTTTAGGATTTAGTGATTACGGTTTTAGTGTTTTAGGTTTTAGGGTTTAGGGTTTAAGGGTTTTGGGTTTTTGGGTTTTAGGGGTTTAGGGGTTTAAGGTTTAGGGTTTTTGGGTTTTTGGGTTTTATGGTTTTAGGGTTAAGGGTTTTGGGGCTTTAGAGGTTTCGGGTTTAGTGTTTAGAATATTCGGGTTTTAGGGATTTAGGGTTGTAACACCCGCCCCTTTTCACCGAAATCAGAGTCTATTTTTTTTTTTCTTTGAAATGAAGAGTGACAAAGGGCGCGGACGTCACGACGAGAGTTAAGTCCGAGCTTCTAAAGCCCGGCCCTTAACTGGCCAACCCTACGCGTGCGTGGAACGAAGTCCACGGGGAATGGTTCACATGTAGAAGTAAGCTTGCGGAAATTACACATTAAAGCGGGGGTTATAATAGAATCTATCCTACCAGTTTTAGATAGCAGGGAAGATACATCATGTAAATTACTAAAAATATCTCATAATCGTAATGTCCAAAATAAAATCCAAACCATGGCAAAAAATCTAAAATTATTACATGCCGACAAGCTAAGCTACTTAAATTACATTTCCAAAATAAAACTTAAATAAACTAAGTAGCCGCTTTCCCAAGCTCCTAAGCTTGGCTCTCGTCGCATCCACCGTTTCCGCCGTCTCCTGTGTCATCAGCTAGGGTAGAAGTAGGACGTTAGACAACGCGCCCAGTAGGACTCCGAGTAGGACTAGCACATGGATTAGTGATAACAAGCATACAGATAACAATATAATAAAAATCCACAAAATGAATGCCATGTCATGGGTACTTATGTCATGTGTCCCACCCATCATCCATACCATCATACAATGTCATATCCCCCTTGACGGCAAGGCCTCATCAAGGTGTCCCCATGTTTGCTTCTCGGTCTCCCCGACGGAGCATGGACTCTGGTTATAGCATATCAAGCTAACCCCATGTTTGCTTCTCGGTCCCCCTGACGGAGCATGAACTCCGGTTATAGCATCCCAGGCTATCCCCATGTTTGCTTCTCGGTTGTCCTGACGGAGCATGGACTCCGGTTTCTTTATTTTCTCACCCATGCCATGCATGAGATGTAAGTGCATTATGCTATATATATATAATTCATATCCTTAATTCATAATTCATAGCATTAAAATATAATCCATAACATTTAAGTATAATCCATCGCATTAAAATATAATCCATAGCATTAAAACCCATCTTTAAATAAATCATATAATTACCGAAATAAATCATGGAAACCATCACATACACATAATCCACGGCTTACAAAAAGGTAAGAATCCTACCGAATACCGACTAGCGTCCTTTTTCGCTTTCGCTCGATAAATCCGGTTGCCGATCGCGTACCGTTTGTGATGTCCCGATACCTTATTATAAATTTACCAAATTAGTCCATATTTTATCCATGATTAAGTCCCTAACTGATCACAAACTTAGATCCATTAATGATCCCTAACTTAGATTCGTTAATGTCCCATTAACCATGTCATATGATCATTAAAATTTGCCATTTAATTAACCTAATCCTTATTCACTTAAACACATACAAACCCCGTACTTAGCCCATAATTGATCCATAATCTTGGATCCATTAATGTTCCATCAACCATATCATAGAACTTATTAAAATCAGTCACTTAATTGACTTAATCCCCATTCATTTAATCATCTACATAGACCCTAATCTTGGCCCAAAAAATGGCTCTCATATGAGTCATTATTTGGTACATTTTTTAGTCCATTAATGACTCCTTTAATCATACTACATTCCCCATTCTTTTCATGGTTTCAAACATACTTAAACCATCAAATTTCCCCATGGGGTTCGGCCATGCAACATGGTCGAACCCATGGTCCATGCTTTCCCATTAATTCCATCCCTTTAAAACATTATTTACTCTACTTAAAGTCCATTTAAAACTATCAATCTTCTCCATCCATTTACATTTTTGTCCACAATTAACCCATACACTTAGACCCATTAATGATTCATTAACCATGACATAACATCCCTAAAAATCGGCCACTTAATTTAATCAAATTTCCAATCATCTAATCCCATACATAGACCTTGATCTTAGCCTAAAATGACTCACAATTGGGTCATGGGTTCGGCCATGGCCTATTTACAACATTTTGATTTAAAATCAGTCCCTCCATGATGGGGTTTAAATCCTACCTTTAAATCATCATTTTAAATCATCATTAATTATATTTTTGGGTCCATCAACTTAGTCATAATTCCCTTTTATTTTCATGGTCCTAAAATACTCAAGTTCACCAAAATCTCTCCATGGTTTTCCTCATTTAAAAACCCCTTTTTTAAAAATCACCACATTCATTCATTTTAACCTTTTTAAACCTCCAAAACATTAACACATTAATCCATCTTTTCTATCCTTTAAACCCATTTAACAACCACCATTACATCACCATAGGGTTAGGCCATACACCATGGCCGAACCCATGGTTCAAGGTTCATTATTCCTTTATGCCTCTTGAGGCCATAGAACCATTTACATTTCCCACAAATTTCATCATTTAAAAATTACTACATTTAATCATTAAAAAAAAATCCTAACAATTATAAATCATCCTTCCATGATTTTCTCATTTAAAATCCCTTTACAAAATCACTAACATTTAATCATTCAAACTCTTTAAAACCATTAATCATATTCCATGGTTTCCATTCTTCAAAATCATACCTCCATGCCTAATTAAATCTAAATACATAGTGTCCTTAATATCCATTTATTTTTCTTAATCTATCTCTCCCATCTTATCCATTGTTCATCCATCCATGATCTTAACCCTTAAACTTCATAAAAAAAATATCTAATCACCTTCCAACATCACATAAATCCATACTCAAGTAAATTCTTAATCCATTTATTTTTTTCTTTTTTCTTAACCCTAATAAAAAAAATGTAGAATTCTTGTTTAAGAATTACTTACAATCCGACGACTCTTCCGGCTTTTCTTTCTCCTCTTGATCTCCTTAGCCTTCTCTTCTCTTCTTCTCCTTGATCTTTGGGTTAAGATGCTTGATCAAGATGGAGTCTCCAAGGTTTGGGTTTGGCTAAGGTAGGGTTAGATTTGAGAGAGAGAGAGAGAGAGAGAGAGAGAGAGAGAGAGAGGATGGGGAAAAACACCTAGCCTCCTTGGTCTTGGGTGGTGGCTTTTGCTTGTACTTCTCTTCTCTAAGTCTTCTTCTCCTTTCCTCCTTAGTTTTTCTTCTTCTTTCTCTTGTTGGATGTAGGGGACGGTTTTGAGAGTGCAAGGGAGGGAGAACGTGTGAAATGGGAGTGGGATTGGAAGATGAGATGAAAACTATCTCATCTTTGGTTTCTACCCTCAATCATTAGGTCCCCCACCTACCATACATGGATTTATGTGCTTAATGGTGGTGGTTGGGATAAAACCACCACTTAAGCCAATGGTTTTGTTTTGTGTTTCTTAAGAGTGGTTTGTGTTTGTTTGGTTGGTTTTTACCATTTGACCATGATTAGATTAGCTTAATTAATTTAATTAATTTGATCATTAGGTTAAGTTAATTAATTCCCACTTAATTTAATTCCATTAAATTCCCTCCATGAAATCCACCCATGGTTGACCAAGTCAACCATGGTGGCCGGCCCCACCAATTCTTGGTCCACACGCCACCTCACTTGGTGAGGTGGAGGTGGGTCCCAATTGGCCATGTCACCTTGATCTAATTAAAATTATCTTAGGTGATTTTTCACATTAATTTATTCAATCCCTTCCAACTAATTGGATCTCCATTGGGCCCACTGGCCCAATTACATTCCCTCCTATCCATTTACCTTAGAGCTTAAATCCTCTTGGCCCATTGGGTCCCAAATGGGTATTGGGCCCAATTTGACCATCCTTGGCCCAATTGACCATTATTGACCCTCTAAATGACTTTAAATCCAATCCATGGTCCATTGGGCCATACTTGGGCCTTTGTCCATATTTTGATCCATTCAACATTTATTCTATCAAATTTCCAATTTCTACCATTAAAATAAATAAATAATCACATATATATTGATTTACAAATTCCGGGCCATTACAAGGGTTTAGGGTTTAGGGTTTAATGTCTAGGGTTTTAGCGGTTTTGGGTTTAATGCTTAGGGTTTTTGGGGTTTACGGTTTTCGAGGTTTAGGATTTAGGGTTTAGGGTGAAGGTTTTAGGGTTTAGGGCCTTAGGTTTTTAGGGTTTTAGGGTTTTAGTGGTTAAGTGTTTAGGATTTCCGGTTTAGGGTTTTAGGGTTTGAGGGTTTAGGATTTTAGGGGTTAAGGGTTTCAGGGTTTTAGGCTTTTAGGGTTTAGGGCTCAAGGGTTTTTGGCTTTAGTGTTTAGGGTTTAGGGTTTAGGGTTTAGTGCTTTGGCTTTTAGGGTTCTAGGGGTTTAGGGTTTAGGGTTTAGGGGTTGGGGTTTTAGGGGTTTAGGGTTTTAGCATTTTAGGGTTTAGGGTTTTAGGGTTTAAGGGATTTAGGGTTATAGGGTTTAGGGTTTTAGGGTGTAGGGTTTTGGGTCTTGGGTTTTAGGATCTTAGGATTTAGAGTTTTCGGGTTTTAGGAGTTTAGTGCTTAGGGTTTAGTGTTTAGGGTTTACGGTAGGGTTTTAGGGTTTATGGTAGGGTTTTTGGGTTTAGGGTCTTAGAATTTAGGGTATAGGGTTTTAGGGTGTTAGGGTTTTAGGGATTAGGGTTTAGGCTTTAGGGTTTACGGTTTAGGGTTTTACGATTTTAGAATTTAGGGTTGAGGGTTTTATGATTTTATGGATTTAGGGTTTTAGGGATTAGGGTTTAGGGTTTAGGGGTTATGGTTTAGGATTTAGGGCTTAGGGTTTAGGGTTATTGTTTAGGGTTTAGGGTTTTAGGGTTTTTAGGGGTTTATAGGTTTAGGGTTTCGGGTTTTAGATTTTAGGGTTTATTGTTTAGGGTTTAGGCTTTTAGCGTTTAAGGGTTTTAGAGGTTTCGGGTTTAGGGTTTTGCATTTTTTGGTTTTAGGGGTTTACGGTTTTTAGGTTTTAGTGTTTAGGGTTTAGGGTTTTGGGGTTTTATGATTTTTGGGTTTAGTGTTTAGGATATTCGGGTTTTAGGGATTTAGGGTTTTGGTTTTAGGGTTTGAGGGTTTGAGGGTTTAGGGTTTTTGAGTTTCGATTTTAGGGTTTAGGGTTTAGGGTTTTAGGGGTAAG
>JAAGOE010000364.1:0-21697 GCA_013350335.1 Chimonanthus salicifolius
ATATTTTTAAATTCTCAGATATTTACCAGGAATTTAACGGAAAATCTCGTGGAAATTATAATATTTAAAAAATAAAAAAATTAATGAAATAAAAATGATATAGAGAATTTACCGAGAATTTATCACGTTATTAATGTTTATCGCGTTTTTAACGCGATTTTATCGAGAATTTACAGGAAATTTATCGTCGTGGCGATAAAAATGCGTTTTTAACGCGATAATGATATTTTACCGATAAAAATACGGTAAATTTAAAAATACCGTCGATGTTTGTCACAAGACTTCAAAACCATGTTAGCAGCCACATCACTATGGGCCCATTTCAAAATCTGAGTCATTGACACGTCAGCATTGTGTAGACCCACCTCAAATGCCCAACGTAGAAAATAACTTCCATTAGCATTTCTTGCCCATTTCGGAATAACCCATATGAAATGAATCTTCATTAACGGTGAGGTGGCTGAAAAATCCATTAAAGATGGCAACCCAAATCAGAGGCATGCTTGATCGATCCATTGATAGTTTCATTGAAATGAGAATCAACTGAAATTTCAAGTCAGTCTTCCTTTATTGGTTTTCTCCAAAGCTAGTTCATGATTTGATTTATCCAATCTGCTTTTGATGATTTGATTTTGACTGGTGGAAAAGAATGGAAGATCCAATTCGAGAAAAGCCAAAGCGTGTTACACAAATCGTGACCCCTACGATAAAGAAAGTAGAGTAGGCAGTGAACATATGGATGCATTTAAAGGTGGAAGTAATATCTGTCACCTTCAGAGAAGAAATGAAGAAATCAAAAAGACAAAGACTGCAATGATTTTTACACATTTAAAATTTAAGCAGGTCATATACATGGGTAAGCCCGTCAAATACCCTCACATGTGATTTTTTTTAATAAGATATAGGAATGAGTGGATTTTCAATTTATCCTTCACTCTCGTCGTACTGATAACAAACTCATGAATTACTTGGAGATTTTGAAAGAAGTCGTTACAAAGGAAAAGTATCAAAACCTGTGAAGAGATGCAAAAATTGAACGCTCAAAAAGTACTTTTTAATACAAAAGTTTAGAAAATTTAAAAAATATGATATGATTGGACCAATCAAGATATCTTTATTAATCAAGTATAAACTTTCATAAAAGACTATAAACTTTCATAAAAGACTCTTGTAGGGCTAAAGTGACCCACCAGGGCCAGATTTTATGGGTCCTTTATAACTGGTATATTAAGGAGTTTAAGTGTCTGAGGCTCTTTCTATCTGAGGTCCTAAGCGACAGTTACGCCACCTATATCAGCCAATCCTGTGACCCACGTATATATACAAAAGTTATGGTAACAATTTATACCTATGAAATTTAAGTTAAAAAACAGTTTCATTGTCTCAGAAAAAGTAGTTTAGCATATATTTTATCTTGACATGATTGATTCTAGTTTCTCTAATACAACTATATTTTTTATTATATTAACTTTAGCATATTAAAATATAAATTATACCATATTAATTGTGAAAATAATTTTCATTTTTTTAATTTAAGCAAATAAAGTCAATAATGTTACGAAACAACACTTTTATTATTATTTAATTTAATTTAATTTAAATCAAGTAGCTATTTATATAATTAGTAAATTTATTTTAGTTCCATGTAAACAATTATTATTTAATTTTTAAATTTAATAAACTCTAAATTGTTATAAAATTTGCTTATTTTAACTTGAGTCACGAGAAATTACTTGTTTTTAACTTTGAACATTACTTAATTAATTAAGTCAAATTGCATGGCCATAGCATGAAACTAACCCATTTATGAGAAACTCTAAGTTAATTAATTTCAAATCAAATTTATTTTAAATCAAAATCAAATCATCACCTAGCTTTGGAGAAAACCAATAAAGAAAGACTAACAAGAAATTTAAACATATGTCTAACATAATTCATAAAAGAGTTTTATTAAAAACAATCATAAAGTGCTAATATTAGAAAGACAACATGGTAGCTATAAATGTGACAATGTCAAGGAGGACACATGTTAAATAATATGGTATGATTTCATTATTGGAACTAAATGAATGATGAATGCAGTTTAGAAAGGATGCAATGAACAAAAGGTGAAAGTAATGTCTTGAATCAGAAAAAGGTTAAAAAACAAGTAAAAAGGAATTTTTCTGATAAAAGGTTAAAATTAGATTGTTGAATCAGAAAAAGGAATTGTTAACATAAAAAGACTTTGAGCTATTCATTTTGCTTCCTTATATCAAATGACTAAAATATCTTTTATCTAAATTATAAAATTAATTTCGTCGCAAAAGTTCTCTTATCCTTGTCATTAACAGTATACTCTCTTCTCTAGAATCTCATATTGCCAACTGTTCTTTAATATTTAAAGAATTATAAGAATAATGTTTTTTTTTTTTTGAATTTATGTATGAGAAACCGCTTTTTGAGATAGGAGATAACCAACTGAGCTACATCCATGTGGTAATTTACGATCATAACTAATATTCAAATATCTATCAATAAAACATACTACGTTTAATAATTTATTGAAATAATTGGGCTTCAAAAGGATATAAAAGGTATTTTTAATTTTGAATAAAACAATGTTTATTGAGTAGGAGATGTTTATAAATATTATAATGCATACTTATTTAAGACTATTTTTGTAGTTACTAGATTTTATAATTTTAAACATTTCTTGAGCTATATATATTTGTGCATTCTTAAACTCATGTGGCAATGTTTCCCATTGATAGAGCTTTACTCACTCGTTTACGATTTTATTATTTGAGATTGTAGTATTTTTTAGATATTATATTTTATTAGGTTATATTTTAAAGTTATAAATATATAAGAACTGGATTTTAAAACGGGTCCAAAAGACTCACAAAGTTTCTGAATATGGGCATCCATGCATTATTTAATGAACAAAGTAAACCAATGCCGGTAAGAGAAACATTAGAAATAATAATTCTAGCTAGTGGGATTCTTGTTTGAACGATGAGAAATAGACTTCATAAGAAAAGAATAGATTTGGTTAATGTCAGGGGTAGAAAAATTGTTTTTTAATGATATCGGTCATATCGGCCGATATCTCAGATATCGTATGTCAGTCGATATCATTCTCTCTTTTTTTTTTTTTAAATATTGGTTGTGTTTTCTTTTTTTATTTTTTGAAATAAAAAAATTGAAAAACCTGCTTTTTTTTTTAGAAATTTAAAAAGAAAAATGTCAACTGATATTTTAAATATCGTCATATCATGGCCGATATTGAACCGATATCGGCCGAGATATCGGTCGGGCCCATGTCTAAAATTGATTTTTTAAAAAGGACGATATTTATGAAATCACTCGCTATTTGGCCGATATCATTATTGTACGACCGATACCTATCGTATCGGCTGTAACATATCGAGTTCAAAATAAAATTAATGTTTTGAATGGTAGAAGACATCTTTTGAGTTTAGATAGATTAAGAGAAAGAAAAAAATATGCTTCAATTCTATTCTAGTTTTGTGACATATAAAATTAAATTCATGACAAATAGTTTTATAAAAAATAAACATAATAATTTTAATTTAATATTCTCACCGGTTATAATGCAGTTTTAATTTTATTTTGTGTTCGATTATATCAGCACTAATGCACCGGATTCCATCAGAACTCTAAAGTTAAGCGTGCTTTAGAGGGGAGCAGAAATAAGTTGGGTGACCTCATGAGAAATCCTCATGTTGCATCACTTTTAAACTGCTAAAAAAAACAGATAATTTTAGACCATCCTAAGAAAAAATAAAAATTTCAAATTGCTTCTCAATACGTAAATTCAACCTATTTTCTCCAATCTCTTAACTTTGGCAATTATCAAAATCTATACATTATTAACAACATTTAGTTTTTAACTTTTACCTGATTTCCTTGTATATCTTAATATACATCTCTCTTTGCCTCATCTACAATGCTTCTAAAATATGAAAATTTCATTCCATTTTCTAGTCATTGACTCCAAAATATTCTCTCTTTCCACATATGTTTTCATTTGTTATTTACATTTGGATTTTTTCCTCTTTTTTTATCCCCCAAAAAGATTTTTTGGATGAGGATATAATTGATGCAAATATGCTTGAAAAATTGATGGCTTATCTTAGCACAGTTCTTATTTTATGCTTAGTCCATGCCTCGATTTCTAATTGGGGGAAATTTTAGGATGATGATGTGTCAAAATTCAATTGGTGAAATAAAGTTGTACCTAAAATAGCAAGTATATATTAATTGTCATATTTTTGGTATCAAACAATATTGAATTTGTATAAAATTTGAATCATTGAAAAACTTTTTAATAATTTATAAGAATCTGAGGTATACAGAAAAAGTTATAACTAATTTTGTGAAGTATCATAAAGTGACAAGAGGCATACGAGTCCACAGCACATTGTGGTGTCTAGGGCTGCAACTCGGGACGAGCGGGCCTGGTTTTAATAAACCCAACCCTAACCCGACTCACTCCATATTGAACCGGACCCGACCCGACCTGAAATAAAAAATCCGAGATAGTGAACCCGACCTGACCCGAATACCCTTAACCCAACCCGACCTGACCCTTAACCGGACCCGACCCGACTGCAAACACAAGGAATAGAGAAACAAGTCTTCTCCGTAAACCCAAAAGCTGGGAACTGCTACCCATTTTCTCTTTCTTCTCCCCCTCCGCCTCTGCTCGTTCCTTCCTTCGCTGTGTGTGGCGCTCTCTCTCCTCCCTCTGTCTCTGTTGCTTTTACTCGTCATTACAAACAAAAGGACGTTTTAAATGACGGGTCTGCTACATTTCTCAAAGGGGTCGTTTGTCAGCTTGATTGACTAAAATGTCCTTTACTTTCATAAAATGACCACTGAATCCTTCTATCATGTTACAGTAAGGGTCTTCTCGGGTCTGGTTTTCTCAGGTCGGGTCGGGTCGGGTTGAAATTTAAAGGCCTCAGCCCAATCCGACCTGAATTTCGGTCGGGTTTTTCTTTTCTCAACCAGACCCGACCCTATAGCTCGACCATTGTAACCCGACCCTCATGATTTCTCGGGTCGGGTCATGCGGGTCGGGCCAAAACCCGACCCGAGTTGCAGCCCTAGTGGTGTCACCATGACGCTTGATCGACCTATCAATGTAGGTGGCGATTGTGGAGCTTATTTAAGTGGGTTCTTAGTAACTCAATTTGTAGCTCCTATTGTGGAGCTTATTTGCCCAGAGGTTGCATTTGGATGAGGTGGTGCAGGGGAATGAAGCCTTACCTTTTATTACTTTTGTTTGGTAACTAAAAGGTAAATTAGAAAATGTCAATTTTATCCTTGGTTACCCTTCGACTCTTACTTTTGACAACCCTTTTGAAGCAAAGGTACTCATAATTGGTTACCCATCCCTAGTTACTCACGCCTACAAAATTTACCCCTCTTCCAAATACAACCTCTTGCCAATTTTACCCTAGTCAAGGGTAATCTCGAGTAACTACTATCCAAACACAGACTAAGGGAATTCTATAAAGTTCTGTAATTTTTCTCATAATTCTAAAACATTCTATGCTTTAGAAAAAATTAAAACTAGAAGGCAAACTTTATTCATCGTCACTTACTATGTAACTTGTTATAAGTGATAAAATTATGACCCTAGACAAAAGTAATGAGAAATTGGTTATTTTTTAAAAAACAAATTGCATATCCCTCATTCTGGGTCACTATATTAATTTATTTTTGAACAGTAACGTCCCACATTTTAATTAATTTAGTTTTTCAAATTGTAATTTTTGATGTTCTCCTAAATAATCATGGAATTTTTTAGGAAAAATGTTTATGGTCATTAGGAACTTTCTTTTTGGCTTAGGCTCATTTTTTATTTTTATTTTTATTTTATAAAATATTAGGGAATATTTTATTATTTTAGGAGAAGTGATTATAAATTTATTTTCCTTTCTTATGCTGTATGAGAAAGATCTTGGACATATTTTACATAATAGATGCATTGACTAATGATTAAGGGAGCTTTTACGATTTTTATTTAAACTCAAGAAATTTTCTTTTTAATATCGTGTTTTCTTTTCTTTTTTTTTTTTAAAAAAAAAATCGATGGTGGGCTCGGGCCTAAATATCAGCCGATATCGTCCAATATTGACGTTTTCAATTTTTTAAAAAAGAAAACCAACTTCCTTTTGTTTTTCTTTTCTTTTTTTAAATTCAGAAAAATTAAATATATAAAAATACTAATATTTTCAAAAAAGAAAAAAGAGTAGAGAGAAATTTATCGACCCCAGCGATATTTGCACGCCTAATACATGGTAACTTATAGATTTTTGGATCTGCCCCTGGATGTCATAATAATAGTATACATGTCTTCCAAAAAAGTGCGACTACCGTGTTTACTTAAAAAAGATTTTGCATAATTCTTCAACATTTGGTGACATATTAACAACTACTAAAACATATTAGAAATAAGTGAGTTCAAATTGGTGGTGGATTTGGATGTACCGGAAAACACAATACTAAAGGTAGAGAAATTGAGAGAAAACATCTAAAACACTTTGGTCTAAATGAGAAATTTAGGCCTTGAGTAGTTCTTCAGCAATCCATCTATCACTAAAAAATTATGACAAAATAAAGTACATTGAAAGGCTCCATCTTCAAATGAAATTAGTAGAATCATGTATACTTGTTGAGCATTAGGCAAAATACTTTACATGCAATAATATGTTTGCATTAGACTTTCGATTTTGTAGGAATAGGTCTAAATTCTCTCTGATTGTGAGAAATGTACGGTAGCAATTTGAGTCGGGCAGGTCGGATTCTTTAAAATCCAAACCAACCTGAGTTGATATTTATGGAACCCAAAATGATTTGATCTGAATTTTAACCCAAATCAACCCAAATTCTGACCCGGTCTGCATTTTGAACCCATTTTATCCTAACTTTAACCAGTTCGGGTTTGGATTAGATTGGGGTCGGGTCGGTTAACTTGTAAAATTCTCAAGCAAACCTGAATTTTATGCTGGTTTTTGTCTTCTCAACCCGACCCGACCTGCTGATCCGAAATTTTCAACCGACCCGCATGATTTATCGGGTCGGGTTTGTTGCAGCCCTAATTGCATGGGTGGATGTGCAAAAATTAAGGGTAATAAAAATAAATAAATAAATAAAATAAAAGAAAAGAAAAGAAAAGAAAAGAAAATAATCTTTATCTTACTTTTGACTCCAATGATCGTTTAACTTAGTGCACATGTCACTTTAACGTTTAAAATTTAAAAATTAAGCAGGTCAAATACATGTAAGCCCGTCACACCCTCTTTGTTATCTTTCTAAGAAAGTCCAATCTTCTCACGCATCACTAATTGTTTCGATCTTAAATATAGGAGAGACAGAGAAGGCGTAAAGGTGTAAAACGAGAGGAAGGTAAGGAAGCGAGTCTCGTAGAGGAAATTGTAAAACGAGAGGGAGGAAACGAGCGAGTATCTGGTCTAGTCCTTTTATTTAATTGAGTGCAGATTCCAAATATGATCTTACTTTTGACCATTGTAGGGGACTGGAATGATCGTTTAACTTAGTGCACATGCCACTTTAATTTTTAAATTTTAAGTAGGGTCTAAGCTCGTCAAACACTCTCTTTCTTTATTCTCTTGCATCACTATAATTTTAAATTTACCCATCCGTTAGTAATTTTATATTTCATTCACTACTACCATTAGGATCAATAAAAAAATTACTGAAATTACACTATTAACGAAGTCTACATTTTAACATGAGACTTGTAAAATTACCTTTAATCAAATTAAATAACTCATCACCTCAAAGATCATTAAAATTTTGAAAATAATTTAAAACATATTAAAGCTTAAAGAGATTAAAAACATAGTTATATTAATTCAACTGAGATGATTGTAGTATGGCAGATATTCAAGCATTAACTTTTTATAGACTTTTGACACGAGGCCAAATATTTCCATATAAATGTGAAAAGTCAAAGATTAAAAGAATAACTTAAAATTATTAAATTCAAAAACTTAGTAAAATACCTTTTTCTTATCCAAGCAATGTAATTTCTCCGATTTTCCGTATTTTTCCAGTTTTCCGGCGTTTTCCCTCTTTTTTCCTCCTTTTTCCTGGCCGAGTGGGTGGCTGAGTCGATTCGACCGAGTCCCTGAGTGAACTCGGTTGGGTTCCTGAGTTTAACCTAGCTGGTGGGCTTGGGTTGTGACTGGCCATGCAATCAGGCCCACTGGCCTAAACCCAACCCAACAGATTGGTTCGGATCTGACCCAGTTAGGCCAGGCCTAGTTTCCGGTCCAGTTCTCTGGCCTAGTTCGAGTTGTCCGTTCCTTTGGCCCAAGCCTAGCTTCGGCCCAGCCTGGGGATCTGGCCCAGTTAGGTCCAGACTTGGCCCAACCCAGTTCTGATAGACCTGTCCCTTTGGGCCCGACCCATTTTTCAGACTCGGCCAAGTTCGGCCCGTTTTGAGCCCTTTTTTCTGTCTGGCCTCTTATTTGCCTGTTTTGCCTTATTTACTTATTCGTTCTTCATTATTTCAACAGATTGAGCTCCCTCCAACCCATCAAACCGCTTGCTCGCTTTGGATTTTCGACTCTACATACACTGTGAGGGGACTTATCATAGTTTTAGCATGCATTACATATATCAAATATGTATTTTCTGACATGAAGTGATCCGAATGGAACCCCCTATTTATTAAGCCACTCGGTAATGGTGAACCGTTAAGAATAATTATGTGGCAAGGGGTCTATTCAGGTGCACTCTTGTCTACTATATGTTATTGTGAAGAACTTTAATTGGAAAAATTAATATTGAATATGATACTTAGAATATATTGATGATACTTTGAGTGTCAATCTATAAGAAGCACAAGTAATCCTGTCGGACATAGAGATATGTGTTGAACTAACTCGTTGTGCGCTTTTGACTTGCACAACACTGATTTTTGGTTAATGATGTTAGAACATGCATATATTGTTACACATGCTTATGTTGTTATACATGATTATGAAATCATGTACATGCATGAGAGGTAACCCACAACGGACAGTGTGCCGTTGGGTATTGAGATGGAGGACCTTTTTATATGTATATGTTTATGATAATGTGATGATGTTGGTTGTTGGGAGGACTTCCCCGTTATGCTCCGGAGGTTAAGACCCCCATAGGGGATGCGGGTCTCCCCGTTGCGTTCCGGCGGTTGAGGTGCCTGCCCTAGAGTTTGGCTCCCCCGGGCGTGGTCGAGGTGGTTTTCAGACACGGCTCGTGTGGTTGAGGCAGTTGTGTGTTTTATCATCGGGCGTTGTCGAGGTGGTTTTTTGACACGGCTCGTGTGGCTGAGGCAGTTATGTATTCTGTAGTCGGGCGTGGTCGAGGTGGTTTTTCAACACGACTCGTGTGGGCGAGGCAGTTGTGTATTCTTTAGTCTCCCGATGGTACTAACAGGGAGACCTGTGTTTGTTGGAGGACCCTATGTGGGCTATCGAGATGATGTCTCAATTTTAGCCGGTGGATTATTGATTTGTGGTGTATTTGGATTTTATGCATATGAGTATTCTTGTTATTATGATATTTTTCTTTCGTACGTATAATATTCATTTATCTTGCTGACTTGTGATAAACATTATATCTTCACTGGGCTGGTTAGCTCACCTCTTACCTTTCAAGTACCCCGATCGCAGGGGGCCGTGCGGGCCCTTGAGTAAGCACCTGGGGAGGAGCGATAGTAGTTAAACATTTATGTTCATGTTTATGTTTTAAACTTAGAGACTCTAGTTTGTATGGGCTTATTATTACATGCTTGTTTGGATGACTGTATAACTATGTTCAATTAGTCAAATGTCGTTTGTTATGCTTCTTGACTTTTTGAACTTGTGGTTTGTGAGCGGGAGGTAGTACTTCGTTTTCAAAAAAAAAAAAAAATTTACACTTGATCACCGTCTTTTACGACTTTTGACATGTTTCGGAGATAACGCGCCCCTGGCGGGACTGGGCGTTACACAGAGACCTTGTAATCCCCTGTGTATATTTCTCCATAGTAGATTTGATCTCGCTCCGTGGAGGTAAGTATTTTAGCTGAACCACGTAAATCTTGTGTTCTGTGATTTGATTGTGTGTTTGATTTAATTAATCCCTAATCCCCAACACAATATGCATCTTTTTATGTTTTAAGAGTTTTGACAGAATGGGAGAGAGAGAGAGACTTTGTTGAAATGGAAAAGAGAAGATGAGTAGGACTCTGAGTCCTAACTCCATTAGGTCTCAGAGTCCTAACTTCATTGGATCACAGAGTTCTAACTCAATGGGGTCTCAGAGTCCTAAATAGAACTCATACTTGTATTTTCTCTTATAAATATGTCTCTGATGTACATAGAAAAATACAGTGAAATAATATACACTCTTTCTCTCGTGGTTTTTTCCCTTAGGGGTTTTCCACGTAAATCATGTGTTATGATAATTTGTGGTGTGTGATTTGTGTTTCTACATGGTATCAATCAGATCATTGATCCTACGTTAGAATCACACGACCGATTTTTTTTTTCAGCACATCTTGTCACTGTGCTTCTGAAATACTCATCGGAGATTTGGGGTTTCTACTGTTTGAAACTCTCAGTCACTCACATCGCCGAGACCAGAGGCGCCAGTGACGAAAGACAGCCGAAACCCAGAAACAACAAAAAAAAAAGAACTGCAGAGGGATTGTCGGGATTTCTCGGACGGTAGGAGAAAGGGGTTTCTAAAATCGAAACCCAGATTAGGGGTTTTCTCAGGCGACAAGTCCGCAGCCAGCGTCGGGTTCCCGACCCCGCCGATCCACTCTTGCTGCCGGACGTCGCTCCGCTCCACTGTCCTGCTGCTTGCTCTGTTTTTCAGATCGGTTTGCTTCGCGGCTCGATCTCGCCGGCTCCGAAATCTGTGTTTTCAGAACTCGGGCCATCACCGCTTCCGCCCATCGCCCATCGCCGACTGCTGCTGGCCGGTACAATCTTCAGATCTCGATCGATCTCAGGCACACAACAGATTCGCCTTCCGTACGCATCATCTCTCAGATCGGTCGCTGCCTACCCCTTCGCCGTCGGCCACCTGCGCTCCCGGCACGCAGCCGGCCTAGCAGTCCCTAGCTGACTGTTCTTTTAGATCAGGTTTCTGATCGGATTTCTCGATTCAGATCTCGATTTCAGCAGTAGCTGTTTGTCCCGGCTCTGATTGGCTCCGATTGTCTCCGACAAAGGGTGGTTACTCTGTTCTCCGGGCCGTCTCAGATCTGTTTTGGCTGCCATTACTGCAGCTTCCTTGCGGTCGTGCGCCTCCTCCGCCAGCCATAGCAGCTTGCCTCGGCTCCGATCTGCTTTAGCCCATTGCTCCAGCGTCTCTGCTTCCGATCTGCCCAGATATTGACATCTCCCGCCTGCATCCGACGTCTCCCCGCCTGCTTTTGCTATTGCCCAGCCATTCGGTGCTCTGCTCGGGTTTTCCATATTTGTCCGTGGCACAAGTATTTTTGAGTGGCACAGGTATTTTTTTCAAATCGGGTTTGCTCCTTAGTTCAGCTAGCCCAGATTTGGGCATTTTTTTTGCTGCGATTCCCGCAGTCCGAGCTGTCTCTCTGGACTTGCTGGAGGTGCTACATTTTCTTTTAGAACTCAGGCTTCAGACCTGAGAGAGTAAAAAAAAAAAAAAAACTCAATGGACTGCAATCTCAGTCTGAAACTTTCTTCTGTCCTCTTGAATACAAATAATTATGTTCTCTGGTCTCGAGCTGTTCACTTATCTCTTAGTAGTAAGAAAAAGTTGGGGTTTATCAATGGCAAGATTGTGCCTCCTGCACCTGCCTCCGCATCTAAAGCCTCAGCTACTACTTTGGAAGACCCCGATACTGACTCTGCTTATGATAATTGACTATCTAATGATGAACTGGTTCGATCATGGCTTCTTAATTCTATGGAACCCCAAATTACTAGAATTTTTACTTTCTCCGATTCTGTAAAGGAATTATGGGATTCTGTGACAGGTATGTATGGTAGTCGAAATAATATTGCTCGAGTGTTTCAGATTCAAAATGAGATTGCGACAGCGATACAGGGCGAACAGAAATTTTGCGATCTTACTGGACATATGAAATGGCTATGGGATGAGTTACATTTGTATCGTCCTCATACCATTGATGCACAGACTCTTTTGCACCGAGATGAAGAGGACCAAGTTTTCTCTTTACTTCGGGCCCTAGGGCCAAAATATGAATATTTGCGGAGTAACATCCTTATGACTGATCCGCTACCTTCTTGGCTAGCTGTTTGTTCTATCATTCAACGCGATAAGAAACTATGAATGCTGCTCTTCCTCCATCCTCTAAGAACTCCTCCAGTGCTTTTGTGACTCATAAAAATGAGCGCCGACCCTCCTCTGAGTCTGAGAAAAAGAAGGTTCAGGTTCCAAATAAAGGCCGACGGGACATTTTTCCGTTGTGATCATTGTGGCAATGTTGGGCACTCCAAAGAGCGTTGTTGGTTGTTACATCCTCATCTCAAACCAAACTTTGAAGTAAAAAGGAGAGCCAAGGCTAATGTCGCAGATACATCCACCACTCTGGATCAGTTGAGTCAAATCCTATGCGATCTCCGTCAGTCTTTGCCCTCTACAAATCCGTCTTCCTCGTCTCATACAGCATGTACTATTCATGCTTCTCTTGCTTCCCATTGTACTGGTCATTCTTGGGTTATTGACTCTGGTGCTACTGATCATATGGCTAATTCTCCCTCTTCAGTGTCTGATTTTTCAACATCATCTCGTAAACATGATGTTTATCTAGCCAATGGAACTGTGGTTCCTGTTGCCGGAAGTGGTCAAATTGAGTTTTTTTCAAATAGCGTCTCTTCTACTACGCTTGTTGTCCCTTCTTTTCCAACTCAACTCTTGTCTGTTGGAAAACTTACTAATACTTTGAACTGTTATATCATTTTTTCTCCTAACTCTGTCGTCTTTCAGGATCGAACTTCCAAGAGGACGGTTGGTAAAGGCACGTATTCCAATGGGTTATACTTGCTACATTCACATACTAAGGCCTACAAAGCCACGTACTTAGTAGAGAGTCATATCCTGCACCAACGGCTTGGACATCCTTCAAGTCGTATTTTGTCTTATCTTTTACCTTCTGTTTCTGTTCCGTCTAGTGTTTGTGATGTCTGTCAATTTTCTAAACAAACTCGTTTACCATTTGTTTCTTCTAGTTCTAAGTCTGTTGAACGTTTTGATTTGATTCATTCTGATGTATGGAGTGCTCCAGTTGCTTCTTATGATGGTTATAAATATTTTATTTTATTCATTGATGATTGTACTCGTGTTACATGGTTGTACTTACTCAAATCTAAGAATGAGGTGTTCCTTGCTTTCAAAGCCTTTCATAACATGATCACTACCCAATTTCATGTCAAGGTGAAAATTTTCCGCTCTGACAATGGCACTGAATATGTCAATGCTAATTTCGCCGAATATTTTCATAGCCAAGGCATCATTCATCAAACTAGCTGCGTGGGTACACCACAACAGAATGGTGTGTCAGAACGAAAAAACCGTCATATATTAGAAACTGCACGAGCTCTTATGTTTCAAATGAATATTCCTAAGAAGTACTGGTCTCATGGTGTTCTGACGGCCATCTATTTGATTAATCGACTTCCTAGTCGGGTTAACAATTTTAAATCACCATTGGAAATGCTGAAGACTAGAAAGCTTGTTTTGTCGCATCTGCGTGTGTTTGGGTGTGTCTGTTATGTACACCGCCAACCTCTTCATCGTGACAAGTTAGACGACAGATCTGTCAGATGTGTTTTTTTCGGCTATTCTTCATCACAGAAAGGGTACATTTGTTATGACCCAACATCTCGCAAGCTCATTGTCTCCCGTGATGTGCGCTTCGCTGAATCTGATATGTATTTCTCAGTTCATAGTGATTCTGAGAATCGGTCCCAGGGGGAGAACTTATCTGATTTGGTACCTCTTCCTACTGTAACTGATGATGTCTCTTTTAGCAGAAATACGGTGATTATATTTCCAGATAACCAACCAATGTCTGCAGCAATTGAAATACCGATAGCTTCTACTGAGACTACATCTGCAGTAATTCAACCGATTTTTCCAACAACTGACATACCAACTCCTCCCCTTCCATTACGGTGATCGAGTAGAGAGACTCGTCCTCCAAAAGGAATGAAAGATTTCTTCACTTACCATTCTGTATCATACCCAATGGAGGGTTCTCTGACATATGATAATGTTACTCCGTTTCATTTGGCCTTCTTGAGTGTAATGTCCAATGGAAAAGAACCAAAGACATTTCGTGAAGCTAATTCCATATCTATTTGGCGACAGGCAATGAAAGAAGAATTGCAAGCACTTGATGATAATAAAACTTGGAATATAGTCAAATTGCCTATCGGAAAGAAGACAGTTGGGTGTCGGTGGATATACAAAATCAAATATAAAAGTGATGGAACTGTGGAGCGACACAAGGCAAGACTGGTTGCCAGAGGTTTTACACAAACATATGGAGAAGATTACACAGAGACTTTTGCACCTGTTACAAAGATGAACACTTTCGAGTGATTCTCTCATTAGCAGCAAATCAAGGTTGGAAATTATCTCAGATGGATGTAAAAAATGCTTTCTTGCATGGTGACCTAGAAGAGGAGGTTTATATGAGTGTTCCACCAGGACATTCACAAGAATCCAAAGTTGGATTTGTGTGCAAGCTGAAAAAGGGCATATATGGACTTAAGCAATCTCCCCGTGCGTGGTATGCTAAGCTCAGTTCTGTTCTCATGAGTAATGGACTTAAAAGGAGCGCGGCTGATTCTTCGTTGTTTGTAAAAAAAGGTATGTGTGGTCCAACTGTTATTTTAGTATATGTTGATGATATAGTGATCACAGGTGATGACAAAAATGAAATTATAAGACTTAAGACTCTACTGCATAAGAGATTTGCCATCAAAGATCTGGGAGTGTTAAAGTATTTTCTTGGATTAGAAGTTGCCTACTCAAAGAATGACATATTTCTTAATCAAAGAAAATATGTGCTGGACCTGTTGCAAGATATTGGAAAGATGGGAGTTAAACCATCAGATACTCCAATTGACAGTGGAGGTAAGTTTGATAATGATGGAGAATTGTTATCTGATATTGATCAGTTTCAAAGGTTGGTTGGTCGATTGATTTATCTTATGATCACTAGGCCAGATATTTCCTATGCAGTCAGTCTAGTCAGCAGATTTATGCATGCACCTACAGTTACTCACATGAATGCTGTTAATCGAATTTTACAATATTTGAAGGGTTCTCCAAGAAGGGGAATATGGATGCGGAAGAATAGAAATAGTTACATTACTGCTTACACTGATGCTGATTGGGCAGGTTGTCCAGTTGATCGACGATCTACAACAGAATATTATACATTTGTGGGAGGAAATCTGGTAACTTGGAAAAGTAAAAAGTAGAGTGTTGTTGCAAGATCAAGTGCAGAAGCAGAATATCGTGCAATGGCCTTAACCACCAGTGAAGTTATTTGGCTTCAGTCCTTATTGTAAGATTTGGGTTTTACTTCTAATCAGCCAACGCAAATGTTTTGTGATAATCAAGCTGCCATTCACATTGCTTTAAATCCGGTGTTTCATGAGAGAACCAAACACATTGAGGTGGATTGTCATTTTGTTCGAGAAAATTTGCAAGCTAATGTTATTTCTACTCCGTTTGTTCACAGTGATCAACAATTAGCAAATATCTTCACAAAAAGTCTCTTCGCTATTAAATTCCAAGATATTTTGTCCCAATTGGGCTCAATCGACATTTTCGCACCTACTTGAGGGGGAGTGTTGAAATGTAAAAGAGAGGATGAGTAGGACTCTGAGTCCTAACTCCATTAGGTCTCAGAGTCCTAACTTCATTGGGTCACAGAGTTCTAATTCAATGGGGTCTAAGAGTCCTAAATAGAACTCATACTTATATTTTCTCTTATAATATGTCTCTGATGTACATAGAAAATACAGTGAAATAATATACACTCTTTCTCTCGTGGTTTTTTACCTTATGGATTTTCCACATAAATCCTTTGTTATGATAATTTGTAGCGTGTGATTTATGTTTCTACAGACTTTATACCATATTTAAACTATTCACAGAGGAAAAGAAGGGATAATAAATTTACTACATATTCCAAAACAACCGAGTAAAGACTTCAAGTCTCCCGTCAAGTCCTCTCGTTTAATTGACAGCATATTCCGAATATAAATCTTTATCTTGCTTTTGACTCCAATGATCGTTTAACTTGGTGCACATGTCACTTGAACGTTTGAAATTTAAAAATTTCAGCAGGTCATATACATGTAAGCCCGTCACACACTCTCTTTGTATCTTTCTAAGAAAGTGCATCTTCTCACGCATCACTAATTGTTTACTAATTGTTTAGATCTTAAATATAAGAGAGACAAAGAAGGCGTAAAAGGTGTAAAACGAGAGGAAGGTAAGGAAGTCAATCTCGAAGAGGAAATTGTAAAACGAGAGGGAGGAAAGGAGCGAGTATCTGGTCTAGTCCTTTATTTAATTAAGTGCAGATTCCTTATTATTTAATTGAGTGCAGATTCCTTATATGATCTTACTTTTGACCATTGTAGGGGACTGGAATGATCGTTTAACTTAGTGCACATGCCACTTTAATTTTTAAATTTAAAAAATTTAAGTAGGGTCTAAGCCCGTCAAACACTCTCTCTCTTTGTTCTCTTGCATCACCATAATTTTATTTTTACCCATCAGTTAATAATTTTAGATTTTCATTCACTACTTCCATTTAGGATCCAAAAAAAATTATTGAAATTACACTATTAACGAAGTCTACATTTTAACATGAGACTTATAAAATTACCTTTAATCAAATTAAATAACTCACCACCTCAAAGATCATTAAAATTTTGAAAATAATTTAAAACATATTAAAGCTTAAAGAGATTAAAACATAGTTATATTAATTCAACTGAGATGATCGTAGTATGGCAGATATTCATGCATTAACTTTTTATAGACTTTTGACACGAGGCCAAATATGTTCCATATAAATGTGAAAAGTCAAAGATTAAAAAAATAACTTAAAATTATTAAATTATTAAAACTTATTTATATGTTTAGTAAATTTATTTTTAGTTCTCATATAAACAATTATTATTTAATTTTGTAAAGTTAATAAACTCTAACTTGTTATAAAATTTACTTACTTTTACTTGAGTCACGAGAAATTACTTCTTTTTAACTTGAACGTTACTTAATTATTAAGTCGGATTGCATGGTCATATACTGAAACTACCATGTCATCCTTCTAATATTAGCACTTTATTATTGTTTTTAATATAAGTCTTTATGAATTAAGTTAGACATACATTTAAATTTCTCGTTAGTCTTTCTTTATTGGTTTCTCCAAAGCTAGTTGATGATTCGATTTGTCTAGTCGGTGGACCTAAATTTGAATATATGGAAGAATGAAAGATCCAATTAGAGAAAAAGGCATAGCGTGTTACACAAATCGTGGCCCCAACGATGAAGAAAGTAGAGTATGCAGTGATCCTCTAAAAAAGGATGATCAGTCGGTAGATCTTCTAATATGCTTGATTTCATATGGATGCAGTTTTAAAAAAGATGCAATGAACAAAAGTTGGAAGTAATATGTTTTGAACTGTGAAGTCTTGTTATAGTAGTAGAAAGTAAATATATTGAAGGATTAAGATTGTCCTGCTGTAAATTAGAACGCAATCAAAGCATTAATATAGTAATGATCATTGTCAGAAAAAACACTGAGCCGTCATGTTTCAAGACTCGAAGTCTGTTACATCTTTTTTTTCTTTTTCTTTTTCTTTTATTTGTAAATTAAGTAACCTTTAAATCAAGTGTTGGATTGAGAATTCTGATCTACATAAAATCCCACATTTACAAAGTTTTTCTTTCTTTATTTTATTTCGTACTTTAAATATTTGTAAATATTTTTGAAAAAACTAAATCAAATATTCTTCAGAAAATTTATTAAAAAATTACCGTTTGAATAGTAAATCTGAAAGAGGTCTAAGGCCTCTCAACGTAGGTTAACTTACTTCTATTCGATTAATGGTAAGGTGTGAAAGAATTATGGTTGTCAGGTACTTGATTTAGTTAGAGCTTATCATGTCAGGATTACTGTAGTAAAAATAATTAAACATTTTGTTTGAAAGATTTCCCAATATGGAGTCCAATATGCATAAAACAATTAATCAACTTAAGAGTAAAATCCATGAACATATTAGATAGCATAAAGATATATTTTTATCAAAAGTCTACGTGTTATGTATAGCCTGTCATTCATTTTGAAAAGAAAAAAAATTATCTCGGGCTTTCCTAAATTATTTGTTGAAAAGGTTAGAAGTAGTCTCAACAATCAGGAAATATAGATTATAATAAATATACCTATGGAGAATTACTATAAAAAAAAATAGAATACATAAGGTTACATTATGTATAGACATAAAGTTTAATAATGAAATTATGAAGAAAAAAATTGTTTGATTAAAAGAATTAGGAGATTTTTTGTTATCAATTTGCATGTGATCCTCTAAATGACCTCAAGAAAAGATCCTCTAAATCAAGATATAAGAGAAATTATCCCTACTTTAGATAGGGTGAAAATTTTGAATTTCAACCCTGTTTTATCAATTTTTTTTGCTAGATAACCTGACCTTGAAGGTCAGCATAGAATCAAAATCAATCTAAACTCATGATTTTAGAGATATTAGAGGGTCCAATGAAAACGCACCACATTTATAGCGAAGAACAATTTTATATTAGTAGCAGTATTTTTCTAAGTCTTTGTCACCTCAAATCCTATCTATGGTTTATCATTTTTGTGTAAAATGAACTTCAATTTGAAGAATCTTAAACATGTTGATTCCAGAGACTAAGTTCTGATACTTTCTACCTTGTGTAGAATATACATGCAATTATGCAAAGCAAAAACAAAAAAAGTGTTGGTTGCTACATTTTATATGTATATTCAATCTTTATTAGATTATTTATTCTTTAATACTACTATTGTCTATAATTATTTTTTTGAATTTACATGTAGGAAACCGTGGGATACCCAGCATAAAACCCGCATAGGTGAGCCCACTACCCCTAGGACACACCATGGTTAGGCTATGGGGACTCTAATGTGCAACCTCTCACTTCCTGAAACGGGAGACAACCAATTGAACTACAACTATTGTCTATAATTGAAAGCAATAGAGTCCTCTCTTCATGAAATGATTCTTTCAAAATCCTATGTGGTCATTTTTCAATCTCTACCTCTCTTTTCAAAAGAGATGCATATGATTATATGTTTCTTATTTCAAATAAGTAACTGTCCCTACCAACAAAGGATTCCTTCAATCTTCCACTCCTCCACAAGCAATCAATTCTACCCTAGAGCCATATAATGACCAATGAATGGATGTCTTACCATCATGATTATAATTGATGGGAGGAAATTTGGAGATCACCCTTAAATTAAATGTATTAATCTGGATTAAGGGTAGATCTAACGTTTAAAATTTAAAAATTTAAGCAGGTCATATACATGTAAGCCCGTCACACCCTCTTTGTTATCTTTATAAGAAAGTCCATCTTCTCACGTATCACTAATTGTTTACTAATTGTTTCGATCTTAAATATAAGAGAGACAGAGAAGGCGTAAAAGGTGTAAAACGAGAAGAAGGTAAGGCAGCTACTCAGCCAGTCTCGTAGAGGAAATTGTAAAACGAGTGGGAGGAAAGGAGCGAGTATCTGGTCTAGTCCTTTTATTTAATTGAGTGCAGATTCCAAATATGATCTTACTTTTGACCATTGTAGGGGACTGGAATGGTCGTTTAACTTAGTGCACATGCCACTTTAATTTTTAAATTTTAAGTAGGGTCTAAGCCCGTCAAACACTCTCTTTCTTTATTCTCTTGCATCACTATAATTTGAAATTTACCCATCCGTTAATAATTTATATTTTCATTCACTACTACTATTTAGGATCAATAAAAAAATTACTGAAATTACACTATTAACGAAGTCTACATTTTAACTTGAGACTTATAAAATTACCTTTAATCGAATTAAATAACTCATCACCTCGAAGATCATTAAAATTTTGAAAATAATTAAGACCTATTAAAGCTTAAAGAGATTAAAAACATAGTTATATTAATTCAACTGAGATGATTGTAGTATGGCAGATATTCAAGCATTAACTTTTTATAGACTTTTGACACGAGGCCAAATATGTTCCATATAAATGTGAAAAGTCAAAGATTAAAAGAATAACATAAAATTATTAAATTCAAAAACTTAGTAAAATACTTTTTTTGATCCAAGCAATGTAATTTATAGTGATAATTGGAGATTTTGAAAGAAGTCATTACAAAGGAACGTTATCAAAATCCATGAAGAGATGCAAAAATTGAAGGCTCAAAAATACTTTTTATTACAAAAATTTAGAAAACTTAAAAAATATGATATGATTGGACCAATCAAGATGATCTTTTGATGAGCCTTAAAATCAAGTATAAACTTTTGACTGGACTAAAATAACAATTTATAGTTATCAAATTTAAGTTAAAAAACAGTTTCATTGTCTCAGAAAAAGTAGTTTATCATATATATATATTTTATCTTGACATGATTGAGTCTAGTTTCTCTCATACAATTATATTTTTTATTATACTCTTTAGCATATTAAAATATAAATTATACCATTAATTGTGAAAATAATTTACATTTTTTTTAATTTAAGCAAATAAAGTCAATAATGTTACGAAACAACACTTCTATTATTATTTAATTTAATTTAAATCAAGTAGCTACTTATATATTTATTAAATTTTTTTTAGTTCTCGTATAAACAATTATTTTAATTTTTTAAATTTAATAAACTCTAAATTATTATAAAATTTGCTTATTTTAACTTGAGTCACGAGAAATTACTTGTTTTTAACTTTGAAAATTACTTAATTAATTAAGTCGGATTGCATGGCCATAGCATGCAACTAACCCATTTTTATGAGAAACTCTAATTTAATTAATTTCAAATCAAATTTATTTTAAATTGAGCAATGATCCATCAACATACGTCCTCCTTGACATCGTCACATTTACAACTACCATGTCGTCCTTCTAATATTAGCACTTTATTAAATTTTTAATAAAAGTCTTTAATGAATTATGTTAGAGGTACGTATAAATTTCTCGTTAGTCTTTCTTTTTTGATTTTCTCCAAAGCTAGGTGATGATTTGATTTATCCAATCTGCTTTTGATGATTTGATTTTGTCTAGTCGTTCGTTGGACCAAAATTTTAAATAGATGAATGAATGGCCAAAGTGTGTTACACAAATCGTGGCCCCTACGACAAAGAAAGTAGAGTAGGCAGTGAAAAGTCTTTGTCTCTGTAGATGACCTTCTCTCTTAATTATTTGAGTACGATATTTGAAGTTCAGAACTATACCCTTTTCACTTAAAACCATTCCCAGAGTTCATAAAATTCAGAATAGATGAATTTTGATATCTTGTTTGTAAACATAGTCCGAGAAATCCAAACCACACGTGCAAAGTTTACAGTTGCGAGGGAGGCAGTTTCTCAACCTATTTTTACGAACA
>JAAGOE010000365.1:0-21120 GCA_013350335.1 Chimonanthus salicifolius
TTGCTCCTTGCCTTCTTCCCTCTTGTTTCCTTCCTTCTTTCTTCCTTTGTCTCAGCTGGTTAGAGGCATGAACAATGGTGAAATCACCAAGGTAAAATTCGGCCAAGAGAGTGTGTTCTTGAGTGAGGGAAAGAGATGAGAATTCTAAGGTTTTGCAATGATAAAATCGGCCAAGTGATGGTGTTGGTTGCTTTTGTTAAACAACCCCATAACACCCATTTAATCCTCATCAAATCTTACTCAAACCAAAGAGTCACTTGCAGCCAAGCAAAGCACCCCTTGGCACTCCCAACACACCCATTGGCAGCCCCATGCAATCTTATCTCATTCCCATGCATTTCATTTAATTATTTACCATGAACTCACCAAAACAAGTCCCCAACGTGTGGGACTTGTTTTGGCTGATTTGAGACCAGCTAAACTCCTCCAATTCCCCTTGGACTCACTGAATTTATAGCCCCTTGAGTTTCCATTTTGACTCACTCAACTCAAGGTATTTTTATTCCAACCCAACTCATCACATTTAATGCATTTCATTTAATGCATATGAGTTAACTCACCTTTTGACTTAATTCCAACTCACCTCCATCCCACTCAATTGATTTGAATCGTGTTTGAGCTTCCTTGAGGGTTCACACGGTCAACAATAGTCAACTCGACCCGTTGGGTCCACTTTTAGCTCCTTGACCCGTTTTGACAACATGACCCATTTATGATATTTTGATCATTTCCAATTGGTTTTTACATATGGATCAAGCCTACCCATTTTTCCTCCACTTGATTTCCAATCAAATAGGCTTAACCCCTTTTAATTTGAAATCACAAAACGGTCAAATAACCCAGCAAGACCCGATGGGCCCCATTTGGGCCCTTTGACCCATTTAGCCATTTTTGACCCAAATGATGAAAATTACCCAACCAATAAAACTTAACATTCATAATATGCTCATATGATTTTATTTTGAGCAATGGGCCCCACTATTTCCTTACTTAACATCACAAAATAACTAATTTAACAACTCAGGGGCATTTTGGTAATTTTCCACTTTCATTGAGAAATTGGGGTGTTACAATATAACCCTCTTTTTAAAATTTTCGTCCCGAAAATCGAGTGAAGTAGGGTTCTCAAATTAAATTACACAAACAATTCGGGGTGAGCTGTTCTCATCTCCGATTCAAGTTCCCATGTGGCCTCTTCATCACCATGACGGTCCCATACCACTTTTACGAACTGAATCGCTCTGTTTCGCAACACCCTTTGTTCGGTCTCCACTATCCTGACCGGCTTCTCGACGTACGTCACGTCGCTTTGTACTTCAATATCTTGAACATTTAAAACATGGGACGGATCCGGATTGTATTTCCTTAGCATCGACACGTGGAACACATCGTGTAGAGCTGCTAATTGCGATGGAAGTGCTAATTGGTAAGCTACATCTCCCATCCTTCTTATGATGGAAAACGGTCCCACATATCTTGGCGACAGTTTTCCTTTCTTACCAAACCTCATATGTCCCTTCCGTGGTGAGACTTTTAGAAACACCAAGTCTCCCACTTCAAATTCCAGAAACCGTCTCCTTTTATCAGCATAGCTCTTCTGCCGACTCTGTGCAGTCAACAAGTGTTGACGTATCAACTTAATTTGTGCAGTAGTTTCTGCGACTAGTTCCGGTCCGATCAATGCAGGCTCACCTGCCTCTGTCCAACATACCGGTGACCTACACGGTCTACCATATAAAGCCTCATAAGGAGCCATTTGAAGGCTTGCCTGATAGCTGTTATTATAGGAGAACTCCACCAATGGTAAGTGGTCCTCCCATCCTCCTTTGAAATCTAACATACACGCTCTCAGCATGTCTTCCAAGGTTTGTATTGTTCTTTCAGACTGACCATCAGTCTGTGGATGGAATGCGGTGCTAGTCAATAGCTCAGTCCCCATGACTGTCTGCATGCTTTGCCATACTCTGCCAGTAAAACGGCCATCTCTGTCCGATACTATCGTTCGGGGAATACCATGGAGTCGAATGATTTCTTTAATATAACGCCGACCCAACGTCTCAGACGAATCCGTCATCTTGATAGGAATGAAATGTGCAGACTTGGTCAGCCGGTCGACTACGACCCAAATGGCGTCATTACCCTTTGAAGACCTCGGCAACCCGGATACAAAGTCCATGGAAATATGTTCCCATTTCCATTCTGGCACGGCTAAGGGTTTGAGCAACCCTGGTGGCTTTTGGTGTTCAGTCTTAACTTGTTGACAAGTTAGACAGTGTGCCACGAATTCCGCCACATCCCTTTTTAGTCCATGCCACCAATAATGCCTCTTTAGATCGTGATACATTTTGGTGCTACCCGGATGAATAGAGAACTTGGATTGATGTGCCTCAATCATTAGCTCTTTCCTGCAACTCTTTGGCACATAAGTTCTTCCCCGGAATACAAGACCCTGTCCTGGTCGTAGTTCCCATTCCGGTACAACGGTGCCAGTAGACATCCTGACCCAAATGTCCTCCACTTCCGGGTCTGCTCTTTGTTCTTGTTCAATCTTGGTGACTATATTGGACCGTATGATTAAATTGTGCAAAACTCCACGGTTTGTAATGTATAGATTGAACTCTCGAATGGTATTCATCATCTCCCACTCAGTTCTGATCAGACATGCCATGGATGCATGTGATATGCGGCTAAGAGCATCAGCCACCTTGTTTGCCTTGCCTGGATGGTATCGAAGTTCGAACTCATAATCCGCCAGATACTCCATCCATCTGCGCTGCCTTAGATTAAGTTCCTTCTGATCAAATAAATATTTCAAACTCTTATGATCAGAATACACTTCAAACTTCTCGCCATAAAGATAATGTCTCCAGCTTTTGAGAGCGAAGACCACTGCGGCTAGTTCAAGATCATGCGTAGGATAGAGGCGTTCATGTATTTTTAGTTGTCTTGAACCATAAGCCACCACACGATGATTTTGACTGAGGACACACCCCAGTCCTTCTCCCGAAGCGTCGCATTCTACTTCATAACCCTTGCCCTTTTCCGGCAAAATCAAAATAGGAGCGGTTGTAAGTCTGTCTTTTAGCTCTTCAAATCTTTGATTGCACAGATCTGACCACTCATACTTGACTCCTTTCTGAGTGAGTCGAGTCAATGGAGACGCTATCTTGGAAAAGTCCATGATAAATTTTCGATAATAACCCGCCAGCCCTAAGAAACTGCGGATCTCGGTCACATTCTTTGGCGCTTTCCATTCACTTACTGCCGCCACCTTTGTTGGATCCACGGCTATACCGTTTTCGGTTATGACATGTCCCAAGAAATTGACCTCGGATAACCAGAATTCACATTTACTGGCCTTGGCATATAGTTTATTCTGCCTCAAAATATTCAAAACTATACGTAAATGCTCTGCGTGTTCCTCCTGACTCTTAGAATAGATCAGGATATCATCAATGAATACAATTACAAATTGATCTAAATAGGGACGGAAGATTCTGTTCATCAAATCCATGAACACTGCCGGCGCATTCGTGAGTCCAAATGGCATGACCACGAACTCAAACAGTCCATACCGCGTCCGAAAAGCTGTCTTTTCTATATCTTCCTCCCTAACTCGAATTTGATGATAACCAGACATCAAATCGATCTTTGAAAAATGGCTTGAACCCCTCAATTGATCGAATAAATCATCGATCCTGGGTAGAGGGTACTTGTTCCGGACTGTTAGCTGATTCAGCTTTCGGTAGTCCACGCACATCCGAAGTGAGCCATCCTTCTTCTTCACAAATAACACTGGTGCTCCCCACGATGACGTACTGTTCCGGATGCAACCCAGCCTAAGCAGTTCATCAATCTGCTTCTTTAGCTCTGACATCTCTGCTGGTGCCATCCGATAGTGTGGTAACGACACTGGTGTTGTGCCAGGATACAGCCTGATCTCGAAGTTAATCTCCCTCATAGGTGGTAAACCAGGGAGTTCCTTTGGGAACACATCCCCAAATTCTTGTACAATTTCCGGAAGTTCAGTAACTGGAGCTTTGTTTATGGTGATATTATTCAATACCACGTGGTTTAATCCTTCCTGTAATCCACTTTGTTTATCTGCACGAACTATATATTGCTTGCCCTCGGGTGACTTAAATGTCACCCTTCGACCATAACAGTCGATGTTGGCATGAAACTTTGCCAGCCAATCCATTCCGAATATAATATCATATTCCGACATGTCCAGCACTAAATAATTGAACTCAAATCTGAGTCCAGCTAATTCGGTGTTAACCGCAGTACAAATAAGTCCCAATGCCGAATCTCCGACAGGGGATACAATAGTAAGTTCTGTGGCTAATCTTTGCACTAATGTACCAGTAGCAGTAATAAACGATGCAGCTATAAAGGAGTGTGACGCTCCGGAATCAAATATGCACATGCAATGAGCATCCCCCATCATGTACTTTCATAGCCATCACTTGACGTGCCTCGCGCCGACAAGGTAAATTACAACACACCTTCATCTCTTCTATAAGCGATGTACATGTAATGAGCAACCCCCATCATGTACCATCGTATCCATCACTGTAGAACTTCATTCATTATCCCATGACTATGCATGAGATGCCAATGCCTGTATGCCATTTGTTAATGCATAATATATCATTTGAAACACATATGTTAAAACAAGAGTATCATAAGGAAAACTGGGTAAAAACCGTGGTTACAAGTAGGTAGGAAACCTACTTAAGAATCCCTTCAGTAACTGATCTTTCTTTCGCGTCACCCGGTCACGACTAGCACGTCGTTCGACTTCCGGTACCTTATCCATATACCAAACAGCAAGACATAACATCATTTACTTATTCAATCACATCTACGACCCATCCGCATCATGTGGGGTTCGACCATGCCCTTGGCCGAACATCACCAACTTAGGACTTAACGTCCTACTTTATTTAATCAACTCTTAAGCACTTAACCCTTTTAAAAATGACATGGTTCAGCCCTATGTTGGCCAACCAATAATCAGCAAGTTAAACTTCCATAACCCACATCAATTGATTTGAATCGTGTTTGAGCTTCCTTGAGGGTTCACACGGTCAACAATAGTCAACTCGACCCGTTGGGTCCACTTTTAGCTCCTTGACCCTGAGTTGTTAAATTAGTTATTTTGTGATGTTAAGTAAGGAAATAGTGGGGCCCATTGCTCAAAATAAAATCATATGAGCATATTATGAATGTTAAGTTTTATTGGTTGGGTAATTTTCATCATTTGGGTCAAAAATGGCTAAATGGGTCAAAGGGCCCAAATGGGGCCCATCGGGTCTTGCTGGGTTATTTGACCGTTTTGTGATTTCAAATTAAAAGGGGTTAAGCCTATTTGATTGGAAATCAAGTGGAGGAAAAATGGGTAGGCTTGATCCATATGTAAAAACCAATTGGAAATGATCAAAATATCATAAATGGGTCATGTTGTCAAAACGGGTCAAGGAGCTAAAAGTGGACCCAACGGGTCGAGTTGACTATTGTTGACCGTGTGAACCCTCAAGGAAGCTCAAACACGATTCAAATCAATTGATGTGGGTTATGGAAGTTTAACTTGCTGATTATTGGTTGGCCAACATAGGGTTGAACCATGTCATTTTTAAAAGGGTTAAGTGCTTAAGAGTTGATTAAATAAAGTAGGACGTTAAGTCCTAAGTTGGTGATGTTCGGCCAAGGGCATGGTCGAACCCCACATGATGCGGATGGGTCGTAGATGTGATTGAATAAGTAAATGATGTTATGTCTTGCTGTTTGGTATATGGATAAGGTACCGGAAGTCGAACGACGTGCTAGTCGTGACCGGGTGACGCGAAAGAAAGATCAGTTACTGAAGGGATTCTTAAGTAGGTTTCCTACCTACTTGTAACCACGGTTTTTACCCAGTTTTCCTTATGATACTCTTGTTTTAACATATGTGTTTCAAATGATATATTATGCATTAACAAATGGCATACAGGCATTGGCATCTCATGCATAGTCATGGGATAATGAATGAAGTTCTACAGTGATGGATACGATGGTACATGATGGGGGTTGCTCATTACATGTACATCGCTTATAGAAGAGATGAAGGTGTGTTGTAATTTACCTTGTCGGTGCGAGGCACGTCAAGTGATGGCTATGAAAGTACATGATGGGGGATGCTCATTGCATGTGCATATTTCATAGCATTGTTTTACCTGTTTTGATGATCATGTAATATGATATGTATATGCATGTTTTATATGCTAACATGTGGTAGCCCTGATTCGGGAACCTACTGGGCGCGTTGATCTAACGCCCTAATTCTATCCTCAGAGGAGATTGCAGGTACAAGCAAGGGGAAAGGGAAGGTCATTGACCAAGAGGGGAGCTGAGCCTAAGTGCTTAAATAAAGGATTTGGATTACGTTTTATTACTGTTATTTGAATACTATTGATGGACATGTAATAATTCGTTATTTGCTATGGTTTGTTTAGGATCATAACTTGTGGATGGTTGATTTATGTTATTTAATATTTAAGAATATTACTTGCTATCTCGTCTTTTTATTCCGCATGTTGATGTTAGTTCCATGTGTGAATCACTCTCCTGGTCTATTCCATGTACACATGGGTGGCCAGTTAAGGTTCAGACTTGGGTAGTCTGAACTTAACTCGCGTCGTGACGCCGCCCGCTCTCTTCCGTTTTATAAAAAAAAAAAAAAAATTAGACTCTGAAACTCTCGGAAAGGGCGGGGCGTTACAGTTGGTATCAGAGCGAAACGGGAAGTTGAATCATCGAAGTAAGATTAAGACGGTTTCATGTCTCACTGACGGATAAGAACCCCAACTGACCGACTTTTCGGAGTCCGCTGACTGGGGGCCGGATTAATTTACTTCGAGTGACTCGGACTGAACAATCTATCTGAGAACGACAATGAAAGATAGCAAAGTAAAGTACAATCATCATAACTGGACATATCAAACATAGCAAAGTAGGATGTACTTCCCTGAAATCCCCACACTGAGAAACAAACAATAGGAAATTAGAGATTTCCCCAGAAAACAAAAGAACACAAAGAGTGATGATTTGGTAATTTTCCACTTTCATTGAGAAATTGGGGTGTTACAATATAACCCTCTTTTTAAAATTTTCGTCCCGAAAATCGAGTGAAGTAGGGTTCTCAAATTAAATTACACAAACAATTCGGGGTGAGCTGTTCTCATCTCCGATTCAAGTTCCCATGTGGCCTCTTCATCACCATGACGGTCCCATACCACTTTTACGAACTGAATCGCTCTGTTTCGCAACACCCTTTGTTCGGTCTCCACTATCCTGACCGGCTTCTCGACGTACGTCACGTCGCTTTGTACTTCAATATCTTGAACATTTAAAACATGGGACGGATCCGGATTGTATTTCCTTAGCATCGACACGTGGAACACATCGTGTAGAGCTGCTAATTGCGATGGAAGTGCTAATTGGTAAGCTACATCTCCCATCCTTCTTATGATGGAAAACGGTCCCACATATCTTGGCGACAGTTTTCCTTTCTTACCAAACCTCATATGTCCCTTCCGTGGTGAGACTTTTAGAAACACCAAGTCTCCCACTTCAAATTCCAGAAACCGTCTCCTTTTATCAGCATAGCTCTTCTGCCGACTCTGTGCAGTCAACAAGTGTTGACGTATCAACTTAATTTGTGCAGTAGTTTCTGCGACTAGTTCCGGTCCGATCAATGCAGGCTCACCTGCCTCTGTCCAACATACCGGTGACCTACACGGTCTACCATATAAAGCCTCATAAGGAGCCATTTGAAGGCTTGCCTGATAGCTGTTATTATAGGAGAACTCCACCAATGGTAAGTGGTCCTCCCATCCTCCTTTGAAATCTAACATACACGCTCTCAGCATGTCTTCCAAGGTTTGTATTGTTCTTTCAGACTGACCATCAGTCTGTGGATGGAATGCGGTGCTAGTCAATAGCTCAGTCCCCATGACTGTCTGCATGCTTTGCCATACTCTGCCAGTAAAACGGCCATCTCTGTCCGATACTATCGTTCGGGGAATACCATGGAGTCGAATGATTTCTTTAATATAACGCCGACCCAACGTCTCAGACGAATCCGTCATCTTGATAGGAATGAAATGTGCAGACTTGGTCAGCCGGTCGACTACGACCCAAATGGCGTCATTACCCTTTGAAGACCTCGGCAACCCGGATACAAAGTCCATGGAAATATGTTCCCATTTCCATTCTGGCACGGCTAAGGGTTTGAGCAACCCTGGTGGCTTTTGGTGTTCAGTCTTAACTTGTTGACAAGTTAGACAGTGTGCCACGAATTCCGCCACATCCCTTTTTAGTCCATGCCACCAATAATGCCTCTTTAGATCGTGATACATTTTGGTGCTACCCGGATGAATAGAGAACTTGGATTGATGTGCCTCAATCATTAGCTCTTTCCTGCAACTCTTTGGCACATAAGTTCTTCCCCGGAATACAAGACCCTGTCCTGGTCGTAGTTCCCATTCCGGTACAACGGTGCCAGTAGACATCCTGACCCAAATGTCCTCCACTTCCGGGTCTGCTCTTTGTTCTTGTTCAATCTTGGTGACTATATTGGACCGTATGATTAAATTGTGCAAAACTCCACGGTTTGTAATGTATAGATTGAACTCTCGAATGGTATTCATCATCTCCCACTCAGTTCTGATCAGACATGCCATGGATGCATGTGATATGCGGCTAAGAGCATCAGCCACCTTGTTTGCCTTGCCTGGATGGTATCGAAGTTCGAACTCATAATCCGCCAGATACTCCATCCATCTGCGCTGCCTTAGATTAAGTTCCTTCTGATCAAATAAATATTTCAAACTCTTATGATCAGAATACACTTCAAACTTCTCGCCATAAAGATAATGTCTCCAGCTTTTGAGAGCGAAGACCACTGCGGCTAGTTCAAGATCATGCGTAGGATAGAGGCGTTCATGTATTTTTAGTTGTCTTGAACCATAAGCCACCACACGATGATTTTGACTGAGGACACACCCCAGTCCTTCTCCCGAAGCGTCGCATTCTAATTCATAACCCTTGCCCTCTCCGTGAATTTCAGAGTCTAATTTTTTTTTTTTTTTTTAATAAACATCGGAAGAGAACGGGCGGCGTCACGACGCGAGTTAAGTTCAGACTACCCAAGTCTGAACCTTAACTGGCCACCCATGTGTACATGGAATAGACCATGATAGTGAATCACACATGGAACTAACATCAACATGCGGAATAATCTAGATTAATTGCGGAATAGAAAGACGAGATAGCAAGTAACAGTCTTAAACATTAAATAACATAGATCAACCATCCAAAGGTTATTATCCTAATCAAACCATAGCAAGTAACGAATTATTACATGTCCAACAAAATATTCAAGTGACAGTAATATAATGTAATCCAAATCCATCATTAAAGCACTTAGGCTCAGCTCTCCTCCCAGTCAATGACCTTTTCTTTTCCTTTACTTGTACCTGCAATCTCCTCTGAGGATAGAATTAGGGCGTTAGATCAACGCGCCCAGTAGGTTCCCGAATCAGGGCTACCACATGTTAGCATATAAAACATGCATATACATATCATAATACATGATCATCAAAACAGGTAAAATAATGCTATGAAATATGCACATGCAATGAGCATCCCCCATCATGTACTTTCATAGCCATCACTTGACGTGCCTTGCACCGACAAGGTAAATTACAACACACCTTCATCTCTTCTATAAGCGATGTACATGTAATGAGCAACCCCCATCATGTACCATCGTAGCCATCACTTGACGTGCCTTGCACCGACAAGGTAAATTACAACAACATTCATCTCTTCTATACAATATGTACATGCAATGGGCAACCCCCATCATGTACAATCGTAGCCATCACTGTAGAACTTCATTCATTATCCCATGACTATGCATGAGATGCCAATGCCTGTATGCCATTTATTAGTGCATAATATATCATTTGAAACACATATATTAAAACAAGAGTATCATAAGAAAAACTGGGTAAAAACCGTGGTTACAAGTAGGTAGGAAACCTACTTAAGAATCCCTTCAGTAACTGATCTTTCTTTCGCGTCACCCGGTCACGACTAGCACGTCGTTCGACTTCCGGTACCTTATCCATATACCAAACAATAAGTCACAACATCATTCACTTATTTAATCACATTATAGACCCATCCACATCATGTGGGGTTCGTGTCCGTACATCCAACCCTATGATCATTTCCATCATTGATCATTCGATTGGTATTTACAGTTTTTGCCATTGACCTTAAACCATATTGAAACCAACATTCATAACCATTCCACCATAATGGGGTTCTATTACCCATTACCATATGGTTCTCCATTAGGATCTTTTTAGACCTTTTAATTCAACATGGAACCATTAACAATTACGACTCATAAGCTTAGCCTATTTAACCCATGCCATGGTCCATAATTATCATGAATGATCCCCTAATTAAAACAGTCATAAGCTCCCATTTAAAACAGCCCATTACTTATCAAAACAGCCCCATGGGGTTCGGCCATACTCATAGCCGAACCCTAGGGTTCACTTGATCCAATCAACACCATGATCACTCATGGTTTAATCATGCTAACTCAACCATGAATTAAACATGGTTCAGCCTCATATTAACCCACCAAAACAGTAACATATTAATCCATTTATTACCATAAGAACACCATATCTTCATATGGTTTTTAACTCACCAAAAACATGAAAAACTTACATGGGGTTCACTTGATCTGGTTGATCCCTCTACTTCTCATGATTATACATGATTTAATCATGTTAACACAACCATGAATTACACATGGTTCAGCCACATAACCAGCCACCGAAACAGCAATTTAACTTTACCAAAACACATCACTTACTTACATGGGGTTCGGCCATCCAAGGTGGCCGAACTCAATGTCCATATCTTGGTCTTTTAACCATGCTTTAGGCATTATTTAAACATGCAATATAAGTATTATATTGCTGCCTTTAAACCTCTTAGAAACCATCTAATTAAATTCATTCACAACAGTCCATAAAGTCCATGGTTTCCATGTTTCAAATACCTTAAAACCAACCATCATTTGCATGGGGTTCGGCCCTCCATGGTGGCCGAACCCAATGCTATGTTTGCTGTTTTTGAACCTCATATAAACATGCATAAACAGTATATTAATATCAAGTTTTAACTCTCAAAAAAAATCATCCAAAACAGTCCATAAAAAGTCTATGGTTTACATGTTTTTCCAACATGAAACCAACATTCTTTTACTTGGGGTTCGGCCCTCTATGTTGGCCGAACCCAATGGTTATGTTTGCTGTTTTTAAACCTCAATCATCATGTAATTAACAGCGTATTAACATCAGGTTTTAACTTTAAAAGAAACCATCCAAAAACCAACATGATATCATGGGATTCGGCCATCCAAGATGGCCGATCCCCATGGTCCATCTTCTCCAATTTTACTCCACTGATTAGACCACATATCTTCAGCCTTTTCTGATATCCAAACCCATGTTTTAACCCTCTTTAAGCATATATTTTAAATCTTAATAAAATATGTAAAAACAGTCCCCAAATGGATGGTTTTAAATTTCAAAAACCATAACCATTAACCAACTCTTTTCATGGGGTTTGGCCACCCAAAGTGGCCAAACCCAATGGTTCATTTCATTTCTTTTGACACCTTCTTCCATGGTTTAGACTCTTGTCAAATTCGACCATGGTATGACATGCAAATTCATGTTTTCAATCTTTCCAAAGCATGTATCTTAGACCTCTAAAATCGGTCCTATTCTTGCATGGTTTAATCCTTACAAAACCATCAACACTAACCATAAAATTTCATGGGGTTCGGCCATCCAAAGTGGCCGAACCCTATGTCCATGCTTTCCATCTAATTGAGCATAAAGGAATCATATTTTAACCCTTTGATAGATTTGACCATCACATGGCCAAATCATGTCTTATTTTACCCATTTTATTAACCATAAATCAATGGGAAAAACTTACCACTTTCCTTTGCCTTTTGCTCTTGACTTTTAATCCTTGTTTCCTTAACTCCTTGCTGTTTTGTGCTTGATCTATGGTGCAAACACCTCTGCTATTCCAGTTAGGAAAAACGAATTTGAGAGAGGGAGAGAGAGATGGAAATTCTTGGATTTCCAATGTGAAAAATGGCCAACCTTGTGTGCTTATTGTTTTTGTAGTTCAGCCCCAAAAACCTCTCAATTCCTCATAATTTCTTGCTCAAAACGGTGGGCATTGGGTGCCATCCAAGGTACCCCTTGGCAGCTACCAATGCAGCCATTCAAATCCCCAAGCAACCCACCTCAAACCCATGCACTTATATTTAATATTTACCATGGAACTCACCAAAACAAGTCCCCAACGTGTGGGACTTGTTTTGGCTGATTTGAGACCAGCTAAACTCTTCCAATTCCCCTTGGACTCACTGAATTTACAGCCCCTTGAGTTTCCATTTTGACTCACTCAAGTCAAGGTATTTTTATTCCAACCCAACTCATCACATTTAATGCATATGAGTTAACTCACCTTTTGATTTAATTCCAACTCACCTCCATCCCACTCAACTGATTTTGAATCGTGTTTGAGCTCCCTTGAGGGTTCACACGGTCAACAATAGTCAACTCGACCCGTTGGGTCCACTTTTAGCTCCTTGACCCGTTTTGACAACATGACCCATTTATGGTATTTTGGTCATTTCTAATTGGTTTTTACATATGGATCAAGCCTACCCATTTTTCCTCCACTTGATTTCCAATCAAATAGGCTTAACCCCTTTTAATTTAAAATCACAAAATGGTCAAATAACCCAGCAAGACCCGATGGGCCCCATTTGGGCCCTTTGACCCATTTAGCCATTTTTGACCCAAATGATGAAAATTACCCAACCAATAAAACTTAACATTCATAATGTGCTCATATGATTTTATGTTGAGCAATGGGCCCCACCATTTCCTTTTTTACAATCATATTTATTGAATTCACCAATCCAGGGGCATTTTCGTAAATATTCATCTTATTGAGAAATCGGGGTGTTACAATATAACCCTCTTTTTAAAATTTTCGTCCCGAAAATCGAGTGAATTAGGGTTCTAAACGATTCCATAAATATCTCAGAGTGTGCTATTCTTATTTCCGATTTCAATTTCCCAAGTGACTTCTTCATTACCATGTCAATCCACACCACTTTGACAAATTGAATCGCTTGGTTCCGTAACACCTTTTGTTCTGTCTCATGTTATATCTTTTTCTCGTGAGCCATTTGTGATCTCACATAGATCAATCTACTCTGTTTCACTTTACCTGCTCTCATAGTATTTTCCATACGTACCGGCTCAATATGGTCTTTTATCTACTCTCTGTGTGAGGTAGCCTGCCAATGCGAGCCTATGCTCAAAGCTTTTTCTGATTCCATTTCAACTTGGTTTCTAGTTGCACTCTCCTGGAATTCCATAGGCTAACTACAGATCCAGGTGATCAGTCTAACTCGGCAGTCGTCCATAGTTTCCCATTCAAGTTTCACCAGACACTTATCTTTTCCGTTGAGTACATCTCCAAATTTTTGCACATCTTCATTTGCACATATGTCACTATGTGACTAACTACTTCTGTTCCAACTTCCACGATACCGATACCCGGCATCAATCCAAACCACCATGGAAATAATCACCTATGGTTAAATACATCCATCCCTGGTATCACTCTTTCAGTAAATATCATCTATCCCTGTTTAATAATCATTCATGAATATAACCCCTATGGGTATAATCCATTAATGGAAACCATTCATCCTTGGTATCACTCTGTCCAGGAGCATCATCTATACAACAGTTACAACCATCCATGAATATAACCCACCTATGGGTATAATCCATTCATGGAAACCATCCATCCTTGGTATCACTCTATTCATGAGTATCATATATCCATGATTAATATCCGTAGGAACAACATTCAAATAAATCACTATAAGACTATGGCAACCATATCAAATCACAAATATATCCCGACCCCTTGCAAGACTTAGGGCTTATGACTTACCAAGCAGAAGACCCACGTCCAACGTGATCCGGTCTACCTTGCCCTGCATCCCTTCACCTCATAGGTGATTCAGTCAAGCTCTAAGGCGGTCGCTCTGCATCTGACGAAGCTAGTACCACCCCCACGGGGTAAAATAGTACCTAGCTCTGCGCATTCTAGCACATCTAGTGTGCCAAACAGCCGTGAGAGCGCCCTCCAGCGTATAGCATGCGAGGGACCCACTCCTCAACGGTAGTCCTACGGGACCAAGTCTCCGTATTTCGTATCAAGGTTCCCACAGCCTCATAGCTACTCAAAGCCATACTCATGAAGTTTATATTCTTATCTCATCAACACCATGTGAGGGACGCACCCATACCACATCTCAATCATCAACATCACGTGAGGGACGCACCCATACCACGTCTCAATGTAATCAAGTGACCTCGTCACCTATATCTTAGTGCCAAAAATCCTCTTAGAATCATAACATCGCATACTTTATATAAATTCATACTTCATCCTTGTACAAAGGTGGGTAGGGTGAAACAAAACCCTATAGAGAACAAAATACACCTTTACCAAATAATCCTCTTTTTAATACCCCTTCATATTATTTCCTAGCGTAGTCTTCCGTAGAAGATCCCGCATCATCAGCGAACTTGAAACGGTTATCAGGACACGTCATCGCCGTGTGCCCCAATACTTCACATGTCGTGCAGGGTATTAATCCAGGTCCTCCTATATATGGACAATTAGTCCTCGCCTCACCATGTCCATGTAGTCCACAGAACGGGCAGACAATGCCTAAAGGGTGAGGACAATACCTACAGTTGTGCCCATCTTGATTGCACAACTCACATATATCGTAGGGATCTATCTCTCTAAGAGACTCCAGTATAATAGGCACATCAGCAATGGGATCCTCCAGAAGATGTGCTAGATCATCTTCTCCTTCCTCAGGAGGTTCCACCATCCCAGGAATGTCATCCATCAGATCCTCTGGAACAGGTGCTAAGTCCATATCATCCTCCTCAGGAGGTCCCTCCTGAAGGTCCACATTAACTTCCATACTGATACTGTCGGAAGTTGATACCAAATCTACCGGACAACTTAGTGTCCCTTTATCCCATAACTCAGTGTATTCTTCGTTGCTAGACATATCTGTGCCACATCATTTCAAAAATTTTCAACAATAATTCTAAATAAACCACACTTGGTTTCCAGGAAATTTGATCATGCATTATATCATGTACTTTGTTTGGGGAAGATTACCAAATCATCACTCTTTGTGTTCTTTTTGTTTCAGGGGAAATCTCTAATTTCCTATTGTTTGTTTCTCAGTGTGGGAGTTTCAGGGAAGTACATCCTACTTTGCTATGTTTGATATGTCCAGTTATGATGACTGTACTTTACTTTGCTATCTTTCATTGTTGTTCTCAGATAAATTGTTCAGTCCGAGTCACTCGAAGTAAATTAATCCGGCCCCCAGTCAGCGGACTCCGAAGAGTCGGTCAGTTGGGATTCTTATCCGTCAGTGAGACATGAAACCGTCTTAATCTTACTTCGATGATTCAACTTCCCGTTTCGCTCTGATACCAACTGTAACGCCCCGCCCTCTTAGAGAATTTCAGAGTCTAATTTTTTTTTTTTTAAATAAACATCACAAAATAATTAATTTAACAACTCAGGGGCATTTTGGTAATTTTCCACTTCATTGGGGTCAAAAATGGCTAAATGGGTCAAAGGGCCCAAATGGGGCCCATCGGGTCTTGCTGGGTTATTTGACCATTTTGTGATTTTAAATTAAAAGGGGTTAAGCCTATTTGATTGGAAATCAAGTGGAGGAAAAATGGGTAGGCTTGATCCATATGTAAAAACCAATTAGAAATGACCAAAATACCATAAATGGGTCATGTTGTCAAAACGGGTCAAGGAGCTAAAAGTGGACCCAACGGGTCGAGTTGACTATTGTTGACCGTGTGAACCCTCAAGGGAGCTCAAACACGAGTCAAATCAGTTGAGTGGGACTGAGGTGAGTTGGAATTAAATCAAAAGGTGAGTTAACTCATGTGCATTAAATGAAATGCATTAAATGTGATGAGTTGGGTTGGAATAAACATACCTTGAGTTGGGTGAGTTGAAATGGAAATTCAAGGGACTGTAAATCAATGAGTTTAAGGGTAATTTGAAGAGGTTGGCCCAGCTTTAACCACCCAAACAAGTCCCACACGTTGGGGACTTGTTTGGGGTGATTTTCATGATGTATTAAATGGGAATACATGGGATTGTGATGAGATGCTTGGGGATTTGAATGGCTGCATAGGTAGCTGCCAAGGGGTGCCTTGGATGGCACCCAATACCCATTGGTTTGTGCAAGAAGTTATGAGGGAGTGGAGGAGTTTTGGGGGCTGAACTACAAAAACAATAAGCACACAAGGTTGGCCATTTTTCACATTGGAAATCCAAGAATTTCCATCTCTCTCTCTCTCCCTCTCTCAAATTCGTTTTTCCTAACTGGAATAGCAGAGGTGTTTGCACCAGTAGATCAAGCACAAAACAGCAAGGAGTTAAGGAAACAAGGATTAAAAGTCAAGAGCAAAAGGCAAAGGAAAGTGGTAAGTTTTTCCCATTGATTTATGGTTAATAAAATGGGTAAAATAAGACATGATTTGGCCATGTGATGGTCAAATCTATCAAAGGGTTAAAATATGATTCCTTTATACTCAATTAGATGGAAAGCATGGACATAGGGTTCGGCCACTTTGGATGGCCGAACCCCATGAAATTTTATGGTTAGTGTTGATGGTTTTGTAAGGATTAAACCATGCAAGAATAGGACCGATTTTAGAGGTCTAAGATACATGTTTTGGAAAGATTAAAAACATGGATTTGCATGTCATACCATGGTCGAATTTGACAAGAGTCTAAACCATGGAAGAAGGTGTCAAAAGAAATGAAATGAACCATTGGGTTTGGCCACTTTGGGTGGCCAAACCCCATGAAAAGAGTTGGTTAATGGTTATGGTTTTTGAAATTTAAAACCATCCATTTGGGGACTGTTTTTACATGTTTTATTAAGATTTAAAATACATGCTTAAAGAGGGTTAAAACATGGGTTTGGATATCAGAAAAGGCTGAAGATATGTGGTCTAATCAGTGGAGTAAAATTGGAGAAGATGGACCATGGGGATCGGCCATCTTGGATGGCCGAATCCCATGATATCATGTTGGTTTTTGGATGGTTTCTTTTAAAGTTAAAACTTGATGTTAATACGCTGTTAATTACATGATGATTGAGGTTTAAAAACAGCAAACATAACCATTGGGTTCGGCCAACATAGAGGGCCGAACCCCATGTAAAAGAATGTTGGTTTCATGTTGGAAAAACATGTAAACCATAGACTTTTTATGGACTGTTTTGGATGATTTCTTTGAGAGTTAAAACTTGATATTAATATACTGTTTATGCATGTTTATATGAGGTTCAAAAACAGCAAACATAGCATTGGGTTCGGCCACCATGGAGGGCCGAACCCCATGCAAATGATGGTTTGTTTTAAGGTGCTTGAAACATGGAAACCATGGACTTTATGGACTGTTGTGAATGAATTTAATTAGATGGTTTCTAAGAGGTTTAAAGGCAGCAATATAATACTGATATTGCATGTTTAAATAATGCCTAAAGCATGGTTAAAAGACCAAGATATGGACATTGAGTTCGGCCACCTTGGATGGCCGAACCCCATGTAAGTAAGTGATGTGTTTTGGTGAAGTTAAATTACTGTTTTGGTGGCTGGTTATGTGGCTGAACCATGTGTAATTCATGGTTGTGTTAACATGATTAAATCATGTATAATCATGAGAAGTAGAGGGATCAACCAGATCAAGTGAACCCCATGTTAGTTTTGATGAAGTTGGTGAGTTTTAAACCATATAAAATATGGTGTTTGATGTGAGTTATGGAAGTTTAACTTGCTGATTATTGGTTGGCCAACATAGGGCTGAACCATGTCATTTTTAAAAGGGTTAAGTGCTTAAGAGTTGATTAAATAAAGTAGGAAGTTAAATCCTAAGTTGGTGATGTTCGGCCAAGGGCATGGTCGAACCCCACATGATGCGGATGGGTCGTAGATGTGATTGGATAAGTAAATGATGTTATGTCTTGCTGTTTGGTATATGGATAAGGTACCGGAAGTCGAACGACGTGCGAGTCGTGACCGGGTGATGCGAAAGAAAGATCAGTTACTGAAGGGATTCTTCAGTAGGTTTCCTACCTACTTGTAACCACGGTTTTACCCAGTATTTCTTATGATACTCTTGTTTTAATATATGTGTTTCAAATGATATATTATGCATTAACAAATGGCATACAGGCATTGGCATCTCATGCATAGTCATGGGATAATGAATGAAGTTCTACAGTGATGGCTACGATTGTACATGATGGGGGTTGCCCATTGCATGTACATATTGTATAGAAGAGATGAATGTTGTTGTAATTTACCTTGTCGGTGCAAGGCACGTCAAGTGATGGATACGATGGTACATGATGGGGGTTGCTCATTACATGTACATCGCTTATAGAAGAGATGAAGGTGTGTTGTAATTTACCTTGTCGGTGCAAAGCACGTCAAGTGATGGCTATGAAAGTACATGATGGGGGATGCTCATTGCATGTGCATATTTCATAGCATTGTTTTACCTGTTTTGATGATCATGTATTATGATATGTATATGCATGTTTTATATGCTAACATGTGGTAGCCCTGATTCGGGAACCTACTGGGCGCGTTGATCTAACGCCCTAATTCTATCCTCAGAGGAGATTGCAGGTACAAGCAAGGGGAAAGGAAAGGTCATTGACCGAGAGGGGAGCTGAGCCTAAGTGCTTTAATGATGGATTTGGATTACGTTATATTACTGTCATTTGAATACTATTGTTGGACATGTAATAATTCGTTATTTGCTATGGTTTGATTAGGATAATAACCTATGGATGGTTGATCTATGTTATTAAATATTTAAGACTGTTACTTGCTATCTCGTCTTTCTATTCCGCAATTATTTAGATTATTCCGCATGTTGATGTTAGTTCCATGTGTGATTCACTATCATGGTCTATTCCATGTACACATGGGTGGCCAGTTAAGGTTCAGACTTGGGTAGTCTGAACTTAACTCGCGTCGTGACGCCGCCCACTCTCTTCCGATGTTTATTTAAAAAAAAATTAGACTCTGAGATTCTCGGAAAGGGCGGGGCGTTACAGTTGGTATCAGAGCGAAACGGGAAGTTGAATCATCGAAGTAAGATTAAGACGGTTTCATGTCTCACTGACGGATAAGAATCCCAACTGACCGACTCTTCGGAGTCCGCTGACTGGGGGCCGGATTAATTTACTTCGAGTGACTCGAACTGAACAATCAATCTGAGAACGACAATGAAAGATAGCAAAGTAAAGTACAGTCATCATAACTGGACATGTCAAACATAGCAAAGTAGGATGTACTCCCCTGAAATCCCCACACTGAGAAACAAACAATAGGAAATTAGAGATTTCCCCAGAAACAAAAGAAAACAAAGAATGTTGATTTGGTAATCTCCCCAAACAAAGTACATGATATTATGCATGACCAAATTCCCTGGAAACCAAGAGTGGTTTATTTAGAATTATTGTTGAATATTTTTGTGTTTGAAATGATGTGGCACAGATATGTCAAGCAACGAAGAAGACACTGAGTTATGGGATAAAGGGACACCAAGTTGTCCGGTAGATTTGGTATCAACTTCCGACAGTATCTGTATGGAAGTTAATGTGGATCTTCAGGAGGGACCTCCTGAAGAAGCTGATGTGGACTTAGCGCCTCTTCCAGAGGATCTGATGGATGACATTCCTGAGATGATGGAACCTCCTGAGGAAGAGGAGGATGATCTAACACATTCACTGGAGGATCCCATGGAAGACTTTTCTATAATATTGGAATCGGCGAGGGAGGTAGATCCCTACGATACATGTGAGTTGTGAAATCAAGACGGGCACAACTGTAGGTATTGTCGTCACCCTTTAGGCATTGTCTGCCCGTTCTATGGACTGTATGGGCATGGAAAGGCGAGGAGTAATTGTCCTTATATTGGAGGACCTGGGTTAATACCCTGCACAACATGTGAAGTATTGGGGCACACGGCGATGATGTGTCCTGATAACTATTTCAAGTTCGCTAATGATGCGGAATCTTCTACGGAAGACTAGGATAGGAAGTAATATGAAAGGTATTAAAAAAAGGGTTATTTTTGCAAGGGTGTATATTTTGGTTATACATAGGGTTTGTTTCACCCTACCCACCTTTGTACAAGGATAAAGTATGAAGTTATATTAAGTATGCGATGTTATGATTCTAAGAGGATTTTTGGGACTAAGATATAGGTGACGAGGTCACTTGATTACATTGAGAAGTGGTATGGGGTGCGTCCCTCACGTGATGTTGATGATTGAGATGTGGTATGGGTGCGTCCCTCACATGGTATTGATGAGATAAGAATATAAACTTCATGAGTATGGCTTTGAGTAGCTATGAGGCTGTGGGAACCTTGATACGAAATACGGAGACTTGGTTCTGTAGGACTACCGTTGAGGAGTGGGTCCCTCGCATGTTACGCGCTGGAGGGCGCTCTTACTGCTGTTTGGTACACTAGATGTGCTGGAATGCGCAGAGCTAAGTACTATTTTACCCGGTGGGGGTGGTACTAGCTTCGTCAGACGCAGAGAAACCGCCTTAGAGCTTGACTGAATCACCTATGAGGTGAAGGGATGCAGGGCGAGGTAGACCGGATCACGTTAGACGTGGGTCTTCTGCTTGGTAAGTCATGAACCCTAAGTCTTGCAAGGGGTCGAGATATATTTGTGATTTGATATGGTTACCACAGTCTTATAGTGATTCATTTGAATGTTGTTCCTACGGATATTAATCATGGATAAATGATACTCATGGACAGAGTGATACCAAGATG